>SSSI01002003.1:0-15627 GCA_004796505.1 Oryzaephilus surinamensis
AGGTGACGCTGCCTGGTGGATTGCCGATTGCGATGACGTCAACTCGTTTGGACCACTGGATTTGATGCCCAAAATGCAGTTTTTGGTTGAAATTGTGCAACTTTTGCACCGCTACCGTATCTGCTGAACTTACAGCAGATATCCGGCTCGAAGGACCAAATGTTGTAGTAATTGCGAACCGTAGACTGGCCACAATAATGAATGCACTGATTCTTTAACTTTTCTAACGTTTTTATGGACTTGTACTTATATAATTAACGATTTGCAATATTTCGTGAAATAAAATAACTTATGTTTCAACTTTAAAACAAATTTAATTACAAATAACAAAATACAATGAAACAATTATTGAGAGCTCTATAATTCGTGTATCGTACGTTAAAAATTTTGTGTCGACTGGTCTTATAATAAAGATATTTCTAGTTTTTTCTCTCTACTATAAATTCCAATATAAAATATAAAAACAATTAACAAATTAAAAGGGAAAATAGTAAATAACATTTAACAGAGGGTATATATAAATATAAAAAAAATAGGGAGAAAAATCTTAATATACTTTTATATAAAATACATAATATGTATATTTAATTTTATTTATAAATCCAACATTGGCAATATAGAGGCTTTTTCCTTACTCTAGGATGGTTTTTTGAAAACGACTCCCTACAACTCCAATTGATCGGACTTATCTGATTTTATATCCCTTTCACGAATTAATCAACTCGATTTACAATTCAATGTCAGACGCATGTTTTGCAGATACAGTGAATTTCTACAACGGTGTCAATTGAATACAACTGACACAGAATAGGTTCCTGGGTCCTTGTTAATATCCTCGTTTCGTCGTACTATATATTGTCCCTTGGTCGAATAGTAAATTGACACTACGTTGCGTTTCAAATCACCGGACCGAATTCATTGGAACATTACCATTCTGGATGCTATGTCCCTGACAGAGGGTTGATGATGTTATATGCATGCCACAGCATAACGTGCACACCGCATATTTTTCATTTCTTAAGCTGTTCATTTTGCTTTAGTAAATTATTATATGCATGAGTTAAAAATACAATCTCTTGTCTATACAAGAGAAATCGATCTTTTTTACAATAAATAAAACATTTTAATTGGAAATATTATATTTATTTGTAAAATATGCACCATGTAGATGTTAAATTCGATAATTGTAATAATTTCCATATTATTCAAAATGAGCTTTGAATTTGTTCAATTAAAACTGGAAAAATATTTAACGATTTTTATTGCACTGTGTTGAAAAAATTTCATTAGCTTTAATGCTTTTATACAAAAATTAATTTACAAGCATTCTTTTAAATTGTTGGTACACAAAAGCCGCAATAGTCCAAATGTACACAATACACAAAAAAATATATAAAATAAACAAGAGTTTTACTGCTTTACAACAAATCTTTGTTCCGCATGCACATTTAACCCAAACCAACAATTTTTACAATAACATACAAGTAGTTGCTGTTGTTTCTAGCTTGTTTTTGTTATTTTTGCTATATATGTATGTATTTTGTTGTGAATGGAGCACTATACATATGTATTATTATAGTACAAAATTAGTTTAGATATTAAACGAATAAAAAGAAATGCAATTTGGGAATGAATTTTATAACAACGTTCTTGTTGTAGTTAAGGACAAACTCGAGTGGAATTTTCTTCATACTTATCTAAATAACAAACATGTAAGCAAATGATGAAATGAAAATTGCTTAACTATTCATTTTGTATGAATTTGTCGACTGAATCACGTAATATTCTTAATGGAAACTTAAAAAAAAATATTGAACTGTATCTGAATTTTATATGTTTGACATATAATTACATCCTTACTTGTTTAATTGGTAATTCTATAAAGAAACTGTTGGAATTTAATTAGTTCTTATCAGTAAAATTTATTTAACATATATGGATAATTTAGCTATCTGCAAATTGTAAGCCGTAAATTCTAGTCCAGCTAGAATGTGTATTATTAGTTCAGAATTTTTAATATGTCCACGTAATTCACACTGTTTAATGGACTACTGCATTTAATTGCAGGTAATCACGTACAAATGACATAATTTACACAAGAAGCAATTAAACAGTGACTGTATTACATATACATTTGGAATACAGTTGATTGTAAAGGCATTAAAAGGAAATATTTCCAGTAAATGAATAAATAATGAAAATTGTAATAAAATACCTTTTGCTATAAAGGAAAAAATTTATTTCAAAACATTCGCAACAATTATTTTCTATAATATAGTTTACGCTTATAGATTTTCGTCTAAAGTGTTAAGGAAAAATAAATCAACCTTTTGCCAAATTTTGTTGTATGTTTTGAGAAAAACAGTTTTCAAGTTCTAGTTAAGATGTCAGCTGAAACCGATACATCAATAAAATACACAAGTAGGGTGTAGGTACACCCTTGTCAAAATTGTAAAGGCGCTGTCGCAACCATCACTATAGTCCACATACCAACTACCCATAATGTGGTAAATCACACGCGCAGCAAAACATAAAGTGGCAACTTGTTGACAATGTAAACTCACGACAAAAAATATATATTATATAAATGTATACCACACACACACACACACATACACATTTCTAGTCCTAAACGTGTGTAGGGAGTTTCACGAATGAAAATTTAATGTAAAAATATTAAAGTGAAAGAAAGATTTTTGAACAACAAGAAAATGTTTCAAAGTGCCAAGTTGCAGGTTAACCCATTTGTAGTGGTTCGCCAACCAACTGATTGACTCACCTATTAAACATCTATTTAAAGCTCGTTTTTAGTTTGTTTCGTAATTGTTTGTTTCACATTTTGCTATTGTAACACACAACCACAACAACCAATTTATCCACTTGCAGACCATGCTGTGAGATATATATTTTCAAGTTTAAAACTAGTCTTACTGCTATTACTTGGTGGTATAGTATAAATATCCACAGTGTGTTGGCTGAAACAGCATTTAACTTGAACAGTTTTATGGCGATTTTATTTATTCGCATAAATGTTCAGCTATCAGTCTTTGTTACAGATTAAGAAAATATTTGCAAATAATGGCTTAGTTTCAATAAAACCTATAATTTATATTGCACCAAGAGATTTTACCATTACTGCATTAAGTGCATATGATAAATTAAGTTGGCAATTTATTTACATTTCCTTATTTATCTTGAAAATACGTATAATACCTAGTCGTTGTACATGGTTTGCGATTTTATTATATTAATATGAGTAACTTATATAATGATGTATTATCACAATCATTTATTAAATAAAAACGTAATAAACAACATCGAGTTAGTATTTGGGGGCATTGATCTGAAAGATTATAACAAGATTCATTAAAGCGCAACAAAATAAAATCAATACCTTTTTTGGTGATAAACGAATAACATACAAGGGTGTACATTGACAATTAAGAGAATTACCATGCTGATACCGATTTCTCAATAAAACTGACAAACTTGTACAGTTTGCTAGCAAGCTTTAATCCACACAGGCAGATTCAGGATGATTGCTCTAATTGTTAGAGGATGCAAATTCTGTAGCGACCTAAAGAGAGTTATATAGCTCGTTTTCTCGGTGTTCTTCTTTATCGGGAGGATTACAACTTCGGGGGCGTACCGCTTAATTAAAGTAGAAACGTTGTCGGGTATGTCGGAGTCTGGTTTAGTAATATTAGTTTTACGTACATACACACACATATTTATGTATATATGCCATACAGAAACGCGTTAATCAGTCTCATCTTTCTGTTGACCCTAACATGAATATCTCTTAAAATGAGTCTCTCGAAAAACTTGATAACCGACCAAAATGCCACCATATATGCCACCGTTCATATAATAAGGGGCCAACACACACATACTAATATATATTGCTTGCCTTTACACTGTTTGGGGTGTCATTCAAAGCCCCAAGTAGTTTAACGAAATTAATCTAGAAAATGAGTTCACATAAGCTCTACGAATAGCACGTTGTGAGTCACTTTGTAAAATGAGGCTGAATTTAATCTGGTAAAAAAGGGTTTTGCCAACTTAGCTTTTAAAACATTTTGTCCAAAGACCAGTGAATTATGAATTATTACACTTGTAGTAAAACCATGGTGAAAATTTTACACAATATAACGTACAAATTAATTTAGTAATTAAACAAAATGTATCCCTTTATATATTATGTAAAGTATTATATGGAAAATATTTTATCTATTTATTACACAACGTTAATATCTGTAATATAAATTTCATCCTCAGGCAATATATACCTATAGCTTAACTAATACAATTGGAGTAAATAACCTACAGGTTATTGCGATTACCGGTATCATCAACGATGAGAATTGGCCCCTTGATAAAGCATTTCTGCACTATATGTTCAAATAATATTACATTGGGTCTCTATTTTCATTTAATATTTATTATTAGAATGAAAATATCACCACAAATGTTGCAATGGCCTTATATCGGATCTGATCTAGTATGATATTAGGGTTGTATGGAACAATATATTTAAGTATAGAATATAGATTATAATAAAATGCCAATGAATAGAGTACATTAATTCTCTTTTGATTTAAAGCCCACAGTTTTCATTCAATTGAATCATAAAATTCTAATAAAATTATTACATAATAAACAAAGTTATCTAACAGTAGATCTATATTACTATAATTTTAGTAACCATAGTACTTATTTGCATGTTTGTGATAAATAAAACTAATTTTTTTTTTATATTTGATTTGATCATTTCTAAACAATTGTTAAATTCGAGATTTATCAAACTTTCAAAGACTAATTATCATCATTTTCTTCTCAAATTGATTTGCCAGTAAAAAGGCAAAAATATAACGAAAATTATTAGTTTTCCGTTAAAAATAATGCGAATGCATCCCCATGATAAAATCCGAAAAAGGTTTATATATTTCCAGCTTCCTTATAAGTGAACAAAAATATTTCTATTACTTTTTATTACACAGTTATAATATGAGAGCGTAAAGCTGTTTTGTTGAGGAAATGATATTCGGGGTTAGGTGTTATATTGCAAAGGATATTGGTCAATCGGTTTTAGACGTGGGGCCGAGTTTTTCCCCACAAAAGTGATGATTTGCCCGTACCGCCCCATCAAACATAATAAAGCGGCGTCTGATCTAGTCGCGAACAGCATTCATCTAAGTTTTTGGGGAAATAGTGTGACATCGTTCCGATTTAGCGCATAACAATACGGTTCAATATATGCGTCTATAAATGTTGATGTAGCACCGAAAATTATTCTTGCTTTCATTCGGCTTTAGCCAAAATGCCAGTCATGGTGTGTGCGATGACGCCCTCACATTAGCATAGTGGCTGTTGAAGAGAGCTTTACAGCCCCAACATAAACATTTAATTCGGGCACGATAAATCACAGGCACACACAAGGCTATTTTCCTTCTTCCATATTACATATATAAACGAATGTGTGTAATATAAAGAGACGAGTGAAGATGTGCGCTCGATGTCAGCTTTATGGTCGCCATCCGGCAACAATGGACACGTCACCAAAAGGCGGAAGGAACTACATTGATGATTGATCAGCGGCCGTCGGATTGATGGGGGCCCCAAACCGTCTCCAAGATAGCTTTTCGCGGTTTACGACTGAACTTTACCCCAACTTGGCCAATGAAATATGAGGCCATTAGTAAATTACGTCTTACGTGTACTTAGATCAACACTTAAAACTGAAAATGTTTGTAAAATATATATCACAATTTGCGCTGCCCGTTAGCCTAACAACATTAAAAATCTCTTTTTATTTTTATTGTATCCATTCATGGTCGTAAATACTTTTTATTTAACGTGATGACAGAACTCTCAACTTTATGACACAACTTGTTATTAGTTATTTTAATAACTTTGATGAAGATGAAGTTTTTAAGGAATTTCTCCTTTTAATTTCCCTGTGGAAAAATATAGTGGCGTGGCGTATAGTTTTTGTTTCTTTTTTCTTTTTGAAGAAGAATTAAGTATTGCTTGTTCCGTTAAATATCGTGTTTATCGGTAGTTTATAAAGAATTAGACAATTACCTTGACGTTAAGTACATTATGAACGGCCTCTTCAACTCTAGCAAAGGTTCCTTTACCAAGCAATTTTCCAGTGAAACGGTAGTTGCCCACTGTGAGCACTTTTCGATTTTCACTTTGCATGACACTTTACACTTGTTTACACATATCCCGCTGATGTTAAATGCCAGTTTTATGATAATTTTGCACTAAATATTGGTATCGATCACAAATTACGAATATATCAAAAAAATTACGCCCTTACAAAAATATACAAACAGAAACGCGGATGTTTTCAAAAACTGACAGATTTAAAATCGTGTTAATAACGCATAATTGATTTTCCTGGATCATATGATAAATTGGCATATTAATGAAATCCAAATTAATCCCAGAGTTTTCGATAAAGTGACAAAAATTAAATATAATATAATGGAATATTGTATCTGTTGTTAAAATCATTTGAAATTAAGTTAAAACGAAGACATTTCCAACAATATAATATATTTATGTTCTATAATTTTGCTTTTTGGGGAAATAGTATGGGTGGCATAAAGTATACACTGGTATGAACGGAAGGATGCCACAATATTAGTTGGACAAATGCCTAAATGTAAATAACTGGCCCTGGCATTGTGTCCGCATCTGCTGGTTTTGTGTGTAACCTTCGTTGTTTTAGGAATACTAAAATGTTCTTAGTTGAAATGGTTTCAAAAGAAACTAGCAGCACATTACTTATTCATGAATAAAATTTTAAATTCTAAAACATTTAGTTTTACTACATACACGACTGTACACCGAGCAAAAGCTGTTAGCAAACGCAAAATTATACCTTTATAGAATCCTAAATTCAAAACACGGCTTTTTGTTATTTTCATTTTGAATAAAAAGGGTTATTACGCCGTTTTAACATATCTTAATAACAACATTAGATACAATAATTGGGTTTATAAGTATAGTACCTCCAAAATACTGAAAGCATGTACCAATTATATATTCTTAAAGTTAATTGTTCCTATATTTTAGAACACGCAAGCGAATTGTTTGTGCTAGTTATAAGTTATTCAAATATTTAGACATTATCATTTTATAATAACCAGTACATACACAAATTACTTTTGAACATTTCTGTGAATAAGTATGCAATTTTGGATAAAGGCGTTTTCAGACGAACGCCGAATATAGGTCATTTTTTACAAGAACGCTACTTTTTTTCTGTTTACACTCATTACTAGGTGGTACTTTAATGAACCTCCTAATTTGTTGATTCACTCAATACACATAGACTTAAATTATGTTAAATAACATCTTTCATTACTTATGATATTAGAAATGATTAGTAAATTTACGTCAATGATTTATATATAACTTCCAAGATTTGCTTCAGCCAACTGTTCGAATTGACTGAATGCCAAAGACGTTACGTGCCAAATAATAATTAACTATAGTACAAGAAATTAATATTTTTGAATAGCTCATTATATGAATTATTCGAGAAGCATTATAATATTTACTTGCAAATTTGTTTTTATTTGAAATTCTGAAAATAAAAGACGACGGTTTATTATATGTGTTTTACTGTATAATTATATTATTGTTATAATTTAGTTACGAAAGGTTATATCATCAAATGTCAATTACAAGGTTAATGAAAACTTGTTTATTTATGAGTTAATTTTTACAGCAAGGTTAAACTACATATAATATATGTAAAAGATAAAAATCGTATAATAACTGCTTTCATGAATTTTAAAAAAATTAATTGAATTTTCTTGATGTGTGATTTTTGTTTAGATCTGTGTAATACGTACTTTTAATTCAACTCGTGTATTTACTATAAGACGATTTAATTTGATTTTTGCCCACCCTATTCGAGTTCCAAATGGCACATTTTACCGTAATAAGAAAAGAAATTCAATTTGTGGTCAGTGTCTCTATAATAGTGCACAACTGCAAATCAGGGTCATGGATGAAATGAAAGGAAAAATATTGTTACAAGTTCTAAGTCTAAAATAAATTAAATTTTAATCAAAGTTTTTCGGAAAACATCATCCATTCTTATTAAATTTCTATAGAAAAAATTCATTTTAAACTTGAACGATAAAAGAGAAGAAAAACTTCAATATTCTTTAAATTTAAATGTTTTTTTCATGACTGTTATCAGTGGAAATTGTATATTTTCCACCGTTATCTATCGACAAGTGAGCACGTAATGAAAAAACTTCTCGTATTTAGTATTATGGAATGTCAATTTACCTTCATGATATAATTATTTCGCCTTTTATGACTGTCATAAAATAAGTAGCTTGAAGTTTTAACTAGTTTTTCCTTATGCCATGTGTACGGTCAAATGGTTGTGTAGAACACCTGCACTAAATGCATATAACAAATAATAATAATAAAAAATACCGTGAGAAACTATTTCGTGTTCATAATTCACTTCTTACAACTATTATATGATACACTCCTGTGCAGATTACTGTTGAAAAAATTTGTCTATTTTTTCCAAATCAATTGATGTCATTCAATAAAGTGCAAATATACATATATATATCCTGCAATTTCCATTTTCAATTTCATAATCAAATTTACTCGAGCTTTTTTCTCATACACATATGTATATGGATGCTTTTTAATAAGTACTCAATAATAATTGTTTGTACAATTTATATGATTTAATTATACATACCATTGGCTGTTCTATTATAAATTACAATTATTTTTAACAAAATACAATTTCATACAATGCGTATATATAAATTCTGCGTAAATAATAACAAAATAAAATGAAATTATGTTTTAATTTATTTATGACAGGAAGAGATGGGAAAACATATAAAGAAAATTTGCATATAATGAAACTGTATTATGTTTAATGTATTATTAAACGTTCGTTCAATGTAGAATTCCTGAAATGGTGATATCATTGTTAATTAGTAACCTTGGGGCTATTCCGTGGAATTAAATTCGCGTGCTATCCACAACAGCTGATCATAATACTCACCTATCGTAGCATTCGTAGCCGGCCTGGCTACAACTCAAAACACAAACAGTATAATTTAATACCTACATTATTTCTATAGGTACAATTGCTAAAGGTGTGTACACACACGTATCCAACAAATGTGTTAGTTTGTCACCTTAACAATATAAGTGGTTGCCTATTCGTTCTAACTACGTTTCAGTAATAAATACATATTATACATTTATACTGTATATAAATGCATACAGTTGGAAAATTTGGAAAATTCAATAACTGAGGTTTCAATAACTGTATACTTACTAATATAAAGTTTGTATGGATTTTCCAACTTTGAATTTGATTTGAATTTAAACTCAAATTTCATATGTAGGTATAGTTATCGGTATTATCGTTTGTCCGCTTACTCTATTTATAATTTCGTATGTAATGTAAATAAATTGCTTTAATTTATTAAGGTAATAAATCTATTAAGATTATAATTCTATATTATTTTTCCTGTTTTTATTTCTATACAAATCTAGAAAACAACAATTTTGATAAGATATTATAGTACGTGTGCAAATGACAAACAATTATACAAATAAATAAATCAATAAATATTTATATCACATTTTTATGTATACAAATCTAATTTGTTAGTATGAAAATTGAATTAGCAAAGATTTTGTTTTAATTTCCTTTTAACACGAATTATAATATTATTTTAGGTAGAAATTGGCAAAACCGTCATATATTATTTTGGTTTGATCGTTCAAAGATTTGCATTTTCAGCAAATCATCATGTATTTATATAAATTTGTCTAACTGTAATTTATAGACGTTAGTTTGGATGTTGCATGACAAATTAAATTAGCTATTAGAGATAAATTATTATTCGCAAATACGTCGATATCTAATGAATTTATACACAAATATTAAAATGAATAAATTTTTAACTTTGTACAAAATGTGCACATCTGCAACATTTTATAAATGCAATTTTTGTATTAAAGTTAAAAATAAAATTGCACTGTTATTAACACATAATAAATGTTTCAAGAAAAATTTATGAATAAATAAATAATACAAGTACAAAACGGTTTATATATATAAACTTTATTTAAATTCAACCACAAAAGTATATGAGGCGCCGATTAGGACTTTATTAAACTTTATATGTGTATTTACAATGTTTAATAAAGTCCTAACCGGTGCCTCATAAAAATACCTACATCGATTCAAAATATTCTATAAGCTAAATTAGTTGCATTATGTCTAACTAAGATTATTTATGACAATCTAGACATTGTTTGTGGCTCAAATCGAAAAAAATCTTAATTATACATTTGTGCTTCAATTTTCATTTTCCATTAATTATAACGATAACTGATGTTATGGCATAAAGTTATTAAACTGACAAAGACATATAGTGAATTCCCTCACCCGGAACGCAATATAAAACGCGGAAATTGTCACATCAAATGCATCTATTTACAGCCTCAAGTCAGGTTCCACTTCGCACCTGTTTAAAAAATGCTACACATTTACCGAACAACATTGGAACGGTGGAAAAAATATATACATCTACCAATAATACGGGCGTTCGTATATTGTGTAAGGCCAGATAAAGGGCAATGGAAATATTAGAGGACAGTATAATATGGAAGCGGTTGAATGGATTTATGGAGGCAAAGCTGGTGGAAATGGATATAAATGTAGGCAATAATGTGGACTATGCATCTTACAGGACCTTAATGAAGTCCCCGTGTACGGCCGAAAGAATCAGTTTTATAGCCAAATAAATCCAACGAGGCCGATTACAAGGCATGCAGATGCGCGACACTCTCTAGTATTATATCCGTAAGCCGATAATTCTTTCCCAACACACCATCAACTGAATACGGATAGTCTTAAATTCACAAAAAAGGCACCAGCTGTTAACAAATTTAATGGCCTAAATAGATAAATTTTATTTAAGCTAATCACAATATTGACGCCCAAAACATTGTCGATAAAAGCGTCCAATTAACTATTATGTCGTTATAACTATTGATTTGGAATTGTCGGTTGAATCAATATTTTATACAAGTTGTAATAGTTTTAGTCATTACTGAAGAATGCACAATATATAGAAAATTATTTATATCTGATAAATTTTGACTGCATTAAAACGTTTCGGTAGATTTTGTCATTTGGCAAGTACAGTCATTAGATACGCAAGCTTTTCAAATTAAGCTACCGACCAAATTATAAATGTTCAAATAGAGAATATCTATTTTCAGACATTCTTAAACTAATCGTTGGTGATGAATGATTTTTGTTCAATTTGACAAGTATACCCCCATATTATGTAACTATTTGTAAATAATTTTGTTGAAAGTTTCAATATTTTCCACTTATTTTCCCGTTTTGTTTCAATTTATCCAAAACTAGCGAAGCAATTTTTTTTAAATATAGATTTAAAGATGCTTTATAATAACAAATTCATGTATGTATATGAAAATTTAATTTAATTTTTATTATACGTCTACTACCGGCATAATAATTGCATTCCTTGTCATGGGAAATGATTTTCAAATAGCGAGAAAAAATTTGTATAAGTATATAAATACATTATAACTATAGTTCTTTTTGATTATCTTCTTTTTTTTTGTTACAATAAACATTCATGTATCATTTTTAAAAACAAACTCTAGTATAATTACTAGTATATCTAGTCAATAATAAATAGAATGGAAAAACGGTTTCGTCTGTCCAACAAAAATACATTCGGTCGCAGACAATTTTCTGAGAAAATGGCAATTTCATTGTAGGTGTTTTCCAGGATGCTTGAAAATGTAAAATCCACAATTTAATTATGTATTTCTTAGTATTATTGAAATGGACTAAGTCCAAAACGAGGCATTGATCATTTTAATTATAGAGTTGAATACGAAAATTTCTGAACATTTGTGTACCTATTTGTTATTATCTTTGATGCAAAGTAAAAAAATGATCTAATTTCAAAATTAATATTTTAAAAGCCCCCCAAAAAAAACTTTTAAGTCACTTCCTATGAAACATACTTCTTTAAATAACAAAGTTATATAATATATACTGCTAATGGAATATAACGAAGCTTTTTAGTAAAAGTTGACGAATTTAATAAGATATGTATGTTATAAGGAAATGCAATTTTAATCAATTTTGAAAATACACTCAAATGTTGAGTATAAAAAAACATACAAACAACGCATAAAATATTTTGTACCATATTAAATTATTGAAAAATGAAAATGTAGATATTCAGTTTAAAATAATAAATTCAACATGCAATAATAATAAAATCCGGATGAGTTGGATGGAATTATGTTTGTTGAAGAAAATTAACGTGAACTTGACATTATACCAATTTGGAAATACAACATAAATAAGATTAATTATAATTAGCATTACTCAAAAGTGATATTAATAAACCTGTCTAATTTAACTAACTAACATATAATTTGACTGTATACTGAAGAAATATAAATTTAAGCATTTCCACGGCTATGATCTCATTTGTAACTTGTAATTATTTGAACATAGGTAAATTTTATTTATTAAAACAGGAAGACATATATGATAATAACTTGTGCAGTGGAAAATGGTAAATTTACGTGCTGTTATTGTAAATTCAAATCACGTACAAATTATTGTTTTGAACTTTTTACTATGACTTGTTTAAAAAAAGGACACCTACGTTAATGGAATTCACCTTTTGATGTGGTATATTTCTATGAATCACATTTGTTAGAAATAATTATACCAAAATTTAAAAAATACTATTTCGTATATAGTCTAATTAGTTTCAAAGGCTTACCGCAACAAGCAGATGACATTGATGCTTATAATACTTATTATTTATTTATAAATATGAGTTCATTCGACTCGTATAAAACTTAATACCATGGAATTTATATTAATAACATTAAATCATCAATAGAACTAATCAGATGATTAATTTCAAGACTTATTTGTTACTAATCAAATATGTAATAGTAAATATTTAGATGGTAATGAAATAAAATAAAAAAGAAATTGTGCAAAATGGTAAAACTGAAAACGTTTCAGGTTGTCTAATGTTGTTGCCAAAATAAATAAATGTTTGGAATTTTGGCAATACTTCATATATCTGTTAATGTGGGAAACCTGTGCCTGTTACTATGCATTTTCCCACAGGACCAAACTTGAAAGTTTTTAACAATTTTCGATTCATAAAAATGTGCACCAATTTTAAATCAACAGCATTTAAGTAAACATGTTTTTTATCGTTATTTGATGGAATTTAATCGGAAATAATTATTTTAATATGTTTTTGTGTTGCCTGACTGGATTTAGATTTGAACCGGCCCTGTACAGAATTCAAGTGATATTATTATGAGCATACCTATCTTTACAATAAAACAAATAAATAAAATAAGGAAGTTTAAGGCAATTTATTATGTTGTATATATTATCTATAGCATAAATTAAACACATAACACATAATAAAATAAATAATACTTTATTTATCAGGCAAGCATATTTTTGCATTTTCGTATTATAAATGCATGGTTGGGAAAACCACATGATGGCACTGAAAATAAAAATTGTCATTAAATTTGTAATTGTGCGTTATATGGAAATTAAAGTAATTATTGATCATTTAAATTATCGCATGCAAACCAAATAAATAAAAAGTTATTGCTTAATTGATAAGCAAATCAATAATATACCTAATTACAATATTCAATTTTCATATATATACAATGATAAGATAAAATATAATTAGATAGAAATTCGTAGAAGTTCAATTCGTCAGGGAAATATTTAAATGAATGAAAAAAACAGTTCAGTGTACTTTAAAAATTTTATTTTTGAAATTTTTCCGTCATCAAGATTATTGAACAGATAATATTAAAATAGACTAGAGAAAAAAATGGACTAAATAAAATGGAGTGTATAATTGTAATTAATTAAATATATATTCAACGCGTGTTTTGTTCATTTACTTGTTTAAAATGAACGCTTATGACTGTTTCTAAAAAAAAATAGAATTCTAATTAATTAAAATACAAACACTTTACAATTCTACTGAAACGATAATGATTTAAAAGTCGCCGAAAGAACGAAAACCTAAAAAATATCATTAATTCTCGGATTTGGTTAGACAACGTGACTATAGGTACATACCCATACCCATATACATATTAAATAATGGTATAATTACGTTTTTGTAGAAACATGATTAATTATCTGTGTTTATAATTATATAGTTTAAGCATATAATAAAATTTCCACGTTTTTTTCGCAAACATTATGTTATTTTTCAACTGTGTAGCTTAGTGTATATTAGTAATTGTTAACCTTGGCTAGTTGCCCTGCAGTTAGCGTCGTGCAGTCTAGCTAGAATAAGTTGACGTCAACACATTTTTGCGATACCAATACGTTTTCAAAGCAAACACAACTGTTCAATTACAGTCAATGACAATACGAAAAAATCAACAGTAATTGTAACACAATGTCAACGTTAAAGCCTTACGCAAATTCCTTTGTTCTAATCACCCATATATTTTACTTATTTTTATGTAAAATCATCACATGACATACTGTTTGTGGTGTTTTGATAATAAACTGTTTTACATCAATTTCCTGGTAGTTGTAATATTTTAGGAAAACTTGACTTCAAAGAAACAAATCATGTCTTATCGCACTAATTATAAGTTCATTTAAAAACTGTTATTATTACTAATATTTATTTATTTTGCGTCTTTTTTTTTGCCTAAGCTTGTTTTGCAACGTTTCAGCGAACAGTATTTTTGGGGATATCGCCGGTATTAACAAACTAATAACAAGAGAAATCAATTTCAAATTGGGTTTGACAGCTTTGACGTAAAGTACCCAGTAAAAGTTTGTTGATGGGCCAATCCTGTAATTGGGTTAGTTTTGGATACCCGATGAATACAAGCGAAAAAACTTTGCGAGGGCAAACTTGGATACTTATTCCATTATAATTACGATATTTTATTAATTAATGTGTTTTAAATGTACATATAGTTAAATATAGGTCTTTGTTATAAAATTTGAATTGAATGTTATTGTAAATATTTATTCTTCTAACGTGATTATAATTTTCACTGAATATATGACAAAATTGTAAATGTGTATATGTTTGTTGGGATTAATTGTAAACAATTCCAGAAATTCATAAACGTATTGTATTGTAACAAAGTTATGTTGTAAATTAACTATTATTTGCGTAGGTTTGATGAGTAGGTTAAACAATTCAAATATGGAAATCAAATATATAGTTTTGCAATAAGAAGAATCGTAGATGAAAGACATGCGTTATTTATATTGTAATTGTTTTGACATTTAGTGAGTTAGAATTTCTACAAAATAAAATAATAATAACCACAATAAACAACGTATAGTTTTTGCGTGGGTTTAAATAATTACGTGCTTATTTTCATATAATAATAAAGATTCGCTTCAGTTTTGTTTGATTTCACAATTTATAGCATGTTTTTCGCAAATATTTATAAATAAAAAATATAAATAAGGAAAGTTTTATTATGTTTTTATCACTTTATTTGCCATCGCGT
>SSSI01002010.1:0-29358 GCA_004796505.1 Oryzaephilus surinamensis
TATCGCTGGAATCTTCATTTGGAACAATATTATTTAAGAAAAACGAAGAATGAAATTTTATATACTGTAAGTGTTTGCTCAACCTTTAAATATTTATCCTTTATACAATTATCCTATTTTCTTTATAAATATTATACAAACATAAAAACAAAATAAATAATAAAACATTTATAAATAGATATAAGCATAGTTATAAAAATAAAAAATTTTAACATTTGTTTACTTTGCCATAAACAATATATAGTCGTCCCAAAGATAAAATAAAATTATGGCCTTTGCTGATAGTTAACTCCAATAATCCTAATAATATAACAATAGACCATTTATTGAGGTACCCGTACTGCTGTCCCTTACTTTTGTACCTGGACCCATAGTTGCCCAGGCCCGTATTTAGAATAATAAGACATCGATAGAATCGACTCATTTTCTATGAATGATATATTTTTAATTTAATATATTTATAATACATACAATTAAACATTGTGAAAAATTAAAACAAGGTGTATTCATATAATATCCCTATTACACCTAATAATAGCATTAGATGGAAAAGTAAATTCATGACAAATAAATATAAAATTCATACTACGGACCTGACGATTTAAATAGTACTACTTCATTGCAGGGGGCTGGAAAACCGATTAGGCTTCTTAAAGAGTCAAAGTTGTAATTTTATTTTATCTTTGGGACGACTATACTTGGAATTATGCAGCAGCAGCACCAGGGATGATTCCTGGAAAAGTGGTGCTGTGGAATGGATTTGTGTAAATAATTATGAAGAGGAATGATTTCATTCCAGGAACCAATTATGAGTGATAAAATTAATGAGATAACATGTATCGTTGTAAATCTGGGATACTGAAAACTACATCAAATGCTGTAATGTAATGTATTATATGAAAAGGCTGCTACTGGCTGCATCGGAGGCTTGAGATAGGTCAGTCAACTCACAATACCTGATGTGTTGCCTGGAAACCGGTCCTGGTTCGCGCAGGACATCGAAATTTATTATGTTGTAATTACTGACAATAAATAATAAAATGAAACCTATGTACGATCATTTACTGTTGCATTCCATCCAACGAAATATTCACATTTTTTGCCATCTTATTCGCCTTTTTTTTTAATCGCATCTTTCGTGAACTATTCCTGAAACTATATGAGAGTACGATTTGTTAGGCATTCAACCGCGGTTTAGTATAAAAATAACGCGCGTATTTTTACATAATTCTTTCATTTTTTTTTTTTTGTTCTCACTGTTCTCACTCAAAACCTAACCTAAACAGTTCCAGGATGTACGAATAATATGTTAAATGAAATAACTTACCTAATTTTATTATTTTAATATCATGCCGTATAATTGTTGCAAATGGATTTGTTGCATAAATGATGATGAAGAGTTTTTCTTTATTAAATGTTCATGAGAACTTTTATCACAGAATTGAATAAACTTGCCATACACAAAAGCAAGAATTCCTGAAAAAAGGAATAAAAAATTTATTGATTTAGACATAAAATGTACCACAACCACAGTAAATGAAGAGATAATGTGATGTACTTACTCTGTAATTACCGATTATATTTAGTTAAATACGAAATTGTTATAATTTTAATAGTAAAATATTCACTACTTTTTCACAGTACGAGTTATAGCGAAAATTTAGTAAGTTTCACTGTCAAAAAAGCCGTTTATGTTGGTAATTTGGTCTTTGATATAAAGTGGCATCTATATGTAGATGTTAAAACTTGCTAAATCAGTTTTCTATTTTATCTGCCATAAAGTCCATAACATAAACCATAACTGAGCAACCAACAATGCAAAATGCAAACAATGTAAATGAATAATTTTTTTCAATTATTTATTGAAAAAACAAGTTTGTTTTAATATAAAATTATTCATACACGTTTAAAACACAATATTAAACTGTTAATACATCAGTATAAATAAAAATTCGGCCCTATAGGGTAGTTGAAAACAAATATGGAGTAACAAGATATTTGACAACTCTTGTTGCAGCTCTTTTACAAACAATCTGGACCATCTAAAACTGTATTATGGATAGTGTACCAGCTGGGGAAACAAATCCTGAACCAGGAACCACGAATCAAACATCAGACAGTACTAAGAAACCCGTAAAACAAGGTATTAATGAAGATAACAAAATCCCAGATAGTTCAGAAAGCAACAACCAAAAACCAAAGGCTCCAAAAGCCAAAAAACGCAAAAAGCCAAAAGATAGCACCGCTCCAAGACAGCCTCTTACTGGTACATAATTGTATGTGACCCCTGACGAGTTTGTATCAAATGGTTATTTTTTAGGATATGTTCGATACTTGAATGATCGTCGTGAGGCCGTTCGTGCCGCCAATCCCAATCTCCCTTTTGCGGAAATAACGAAAATACTGGCCAGTGAATGGAGTAGTTTACCATCAGATAAGAAACAACAATATTTGGACGCTGCTGAACAAGACAGGGAGCGATATACAAAAGAATATAACGCTTACAAACAAACTGAAGCGTACAAATTGTTCACACAACAACAGCAACAAAACGAGAAGAAAATTAAGGATAATAAAGACGAAACAAAACCACCAGTACGTTATTTTAGATTAAAATTTTTCATTTGTAATGTTAATTATATTACAGGTTATCCAACAAACACAACCGGTGGTGACCAAAGAGTCTCAAGACTTGGATTTTGGAAATTTTGATATTCCTATTTTCACAGAGGAATTCCTCGACCATAACAAAACACGCGATGCGGAATTACGTCAATTACGTAAAGTGAACACCGACTATGAGCAACAAAATGCAATTCTTCAAAAGCACATAGAAAACATGAAGGGTGCAATAACAAAATTGGAATCAGAAATTACTCAACAAGAAAAAAATAATTCATCTTTAAGTCAACATTTAGAACATTTACGTACTACACTAACGAATGGTTTTAGTGGTGTTAAATTGCCAGGAATTAAAGAAGTTGCCACATTGCAAAATATCGACACGTACATGACGAATTTGCATTCGATTTTATTGGAAAATAACAGCCAAGATATGAATTTATTGCAAACGGTGCGAGATATTGTTGGAAAATTGGAATTTGTTGGATGACAAGGAGCGAAACGTAAACGTAAAAATAAGAAATTTTGATTATGTATATCTTTGATTGTCTAATTAATTTATTTCTGTAACTGTGATTTAATTAAATCGTTAAACAAAAAAATTCATTCAAAATGAATTGTTTTTTTTTAATAACTGATACCTATTTATTAAAATCATCAGTGTGTAATACATAATGTTAATTTTTGAATATGGCTTAATATGACGATTTACGAATAAAGAAAATTACAGAATTTTACTAAATACATACGTAGTGTTTATTCAGTTGATACTAAATTAACTTTTTTATTAATGCATAATTGAGACTTCCCTAATATTCTTCCATTATAGGTACTCGTATATCTAACAACATCTAATTATGTACCTATTACATAAATAAATAGCTCAGTCAGATATTATAAAAGTTTATCTAAAATCTTCTGTTATATAAACAAAATGAAAATTGACACAAGCATAATAATGTTAATGAAATAAACTAGATACATGTATATAAAGAACATATGGACTGGATTACACTTCTAAATATAATTATCATTTTATGTCGGATCGTTTTATATGTTGTTTTTGTTTTATTTATTATGTATTATAATAAATTGTGGCTCATTAAGATTTTATTACTTTAGATGTTTGCAATATACTTAATAAATGATTAATATGCTAATGAATTCAATTAAAGTCCCATTTTTTTAAACAAAAATTTGTAATACACAATTTATTTTTATTACATTAATAATACGTATTGAATAGTACATACTTCTTTATAGAAAATGCGTTTGAAAGTTGATGATTGATTTTGCATGAATATTCTTCCTAGATAAACTCTCTAAACACATACATATACCTATAAATTAATAGGTATTATATTTATTTCATTTGCTATATAAGTAATAGACTAATAGATAACAGGTATTAATTCTTCTTCTGCTAAGATTTAAATCCAAAACATTGCCAAATGGTGGCAAAAACCAAAACAGATTGCAGTAATAAAAGCAACATCAAAATAAATTTATATTTTCGGTATTTTTTATCGTATATGTACTTGTATAAATATTTTTATTTATCAAAGGGTTGCAGAAAATATTTACGCAAAATCACCATCAGGTTCTCATCACCTACACAAAGAGAAGCGTTCATATAATAACAAAACTTTAAAAGTTTGCGCATTCATTCCAAATAATACCTGTTGAGTAAAACATTTCAAATTACGTATATTTCATTCCGAAAGAAAAATTATAATAAATATATTGAAAATTTGTTAATTGTGTTGCAAGTGCAAGTATATAAACACAATACACAAGCAACATAATTACAGGTAAGTTCTGGTATTAATCAATTTACAATTGATTAAATTCAATATTTAACTGTTGATTATAAGTGAATATGTATAATTTACATAACTATTTACGCTTTTATTTAATTTATAATAATTAATATAAAAAGATAAAATCGATTATATGGCATGCAAACAGTTTATTGTACTTGTATTTAATTAATTAATTTCTATAAATATACATCTACCTACATAATATGAAATTTTATTTCATAATATGTGTTTGTGTACTAATATTTTAATTTTCCTGTTAATTGTGTAGAGCAACAAAATTATATGCGCCATTTAAAGCGATTTATTAACTGTATCCATCAATTTTTTTTACTAATTATTGTATGTTTGTAAATTTTATCTTGTTTTAATCCTTAATACTATAGGTAAAAGAGATGTATTATTTCCCACGAGAGGAAAATTAAATATTTTCCACAACAAAATAATTGAACGGAATTATACTAATAGATAGAAATTTTTGTTTGTTAAAGGATTGATTTAATCCATTTTGATAGGTAAATTTATCTATTAAACAAATTAGGTACAAAAATTGTGTGGTTGAAAATTTAAAATGTTCATTAAGTTTAATAATTAACTTAGTAATAATACCTACATAAATTTAACACTTCAAAAATGTTGTGGAACTTGTGGATTTTTTTAAAAATAGAATATTAACATTTTTTCTCATTTAATCTTCAGTTAATTTAAAAACATGTTCGTGTTTATAAGGAAAACTGCATTAGTTTTAAAAAATATTTTAAAATTTTTAAAGTGGAAATATATTGCATTCGAGTACCTATTTATAATAAATGATCAATTTATGGATTTCAATTTGAATGACTATTACGACGATTTTCTACTTAAGAACTTACCAACAACTAAGTTTTACCTATTCCATTTGAAGAAATAGAAATTCATTCATCATAAACAAAAATGAGCAGTGAATAAATAATTATAGAAAATTAATAAAATAAGACGTTGCTGCATTATAAAATGTTTGGGAAAAGAACAGAGGCATAAATGTAACAATTTATTTAAATATCAAAAGAAACACAATAGCTTTACGTCTTTCCAACATCAAACTTTTTTTGGTTCGTTATTAAGATTTGCTTTCTGCAATTTTAATATAGACTGTATAATTATTTTTCATATTTATAAATCTGGAACATAATAATAAAACACAATCTTAAATTAACTTGCATTCAAAGTGTGACTAAAATATTAATATTTGATTCTGAAAACTTTGTTTTCGTAATAAATTGAAAACTTTTTTGAAATTTTGGTGAAGGCGCACGTGTGAAAACAAAAACATTTGTGGGTTGTTTTAAACAACATTTATTAATATAGAATATAAGGATAATAATTGACATTATTATTATTTTTTCAATAATCGCTTTTGTCTAAACATCAAAAATGATCATAAATCTTCCATATGGTTCAGTAGATTATAATTTAATTATAACATTTATGAATACGTGTGATAAAATTTCTGTGTTACAATAAAAAAAGACCGTCATGCCATAAAATTTATTACAGAGTATAATTTGTTCAATTTATTTTTATTAATAAAAAAAAATAGCAAATAATTGAATATTTTCTATAAATATCCAAGATTTACAAAATTATTATGAGTAGATATTTTAGGAAAATAAAACTCTTTCCACAAGGATTGTCTTTTAATCTTAATGATCATTAAAATGTAAAATTGCGCTTTAATTTTTCATATGAAACCAATTAAAAGTTGGTAAGTTGTTTCAGGTGAAATATAATAAATTTATAGCATTTCTTTGATGTAATAATGAAAGATTTACTACTATTTCCTGTTTTTTCCAATTAGGGCTTCAATAACATTTATAAAATAACAAATAATGGCAGCTAAATGGTTAGTTCTGTGCGGTATTGGTATTCTACTGATTATTACAATAATTCAATGTCAAGATCTAGTTTCGGAAAAATGTAGACGACCGCTGAAGTTCGATGGAGATAATTTGATGTCTTATTTACAATGTGTGAAGACTTACGTCAATCCTAGGTACATTTTCACAAATTAAATAATAAATACTTAATATTTTTAAATTGATTTTGATTTATTTAAGGTACGGGAAAAGGGGCAGTCCTAATCACAAGATCGACAAATATCAATACTGGACAAACGAAGACTATTTACCGGATTATTTCTACCAAAATTAATAAAAAAAAAAGAGGAAAACGTACAGATAAATTTTTCCACTCACAAAATGTTTAATTTCAACAGTATTAAAAATATGTATATGCATGTTTATAGAACTGTATTTAAAATTACATACCTAGTACTATTTATTTTTTAACATTTCTTACCATTCCAAAACTGTAGACGATTTTTTTTTGGTTTTTAGTTAGGTGTGCTTGTTGTCTCAATATAGTTCTACGTATAGTCGTCCTCACGATAAAATAAGATTATGGCCTTTACTGATAGTTAACTCCAATAATCCTAATAAATTAATAATATAATAATAGACCATTTATTGAGGTACCCGTACTGCTATCCCTTACTTTTATACCTGCCTCATAGTTGCACAGGCCCGCATTTGGAATAATAAGACATCGATAATAGCATTAGATGGAAAAGTAAATTCATGACAAATAAATATAAAGTTTATACTATACGGAACTGGCAATTTATAAGGGGCTAATTTATTGCAGGGGGCTGGAAAACCGATTAGGCTTCTTAAAGATAATTATTTTATTTTATCGTGAGGACAACTATACCTACCTATTATTATAAGTATCTTATTTATTTTCAAAATAAAAATAAAATATGTATTTAAAGATAATGTTCATTTTATTTAAAACTCCTTCAAATTTTTTCGTTACTTTGCAATAATAGGTCTAAACATCCGTTGTTATGAAAACAATTCTATTATTTTAAAATTTCACTCGTATTTTTATACACTTAACCATTATAAATCATTAATTTGTTTATTACGGGGAAAGTCCGAACGTTTTACAGCTAGCTATAATCAGTAAATTAATATTAAACTTATAATTGTTTTGATAAGTAGGTACTTAATCATCATTCAATGAAATATTCCGTTTATTACGTACATTTTAATCACCTTTTTAAACTAAGAAAAATAGACTAATCGACTACTATTATTGCAGCTCACAAATTATCTATATTTTATATCGTCTTATCTAAATAGATGAAAATTTCTTTTGTCAGAGCTAAATATAATTATACATACTTGTAATATTAGTATAATGGGATTTTTCTAAAAAAAAAAAATGAATTTTCTAATGAGAATAACGAGTATACAATATACATAATAAATATAATAAAAATTAGTTACCTTTGAAACAAAATAACCTTGTAATAGCTTACAGTTTTATTTCAATCAAAAGTAAATCTAAAAGGTAAAAACAAAAACTGATAAGCAAACTGATATTTTGCTTTTTTTAATGTTTTAATCTTCATAATTTACATAAAGTATTATAAAAAATGTAATAATTTTCGCTGACAAGTTTATTATATTAATATACTCGTATTATTATTAGAGGCAGCCGCTTTATTGAGTATTAAATAATTAAGTAGATAATTGCAATTGAATATTATGATTATATGTTGTAATAGTTATAAGAAAAAGAAGAGATTCATCTTTATAAACAAAAATGATTAGAAAATTTAAGAATAGAAATTGGTACTTATCTAAACTATTTTTATAATGCTAACAACTAATATCTTGACTAATTCAGAAAAGGAAATTGTATGTACTCTTAAGACTCATCCAATAAATGTCGAATTATCACGCTAATAATTTACTACCTCCTACGGTGGAGATAAAATTCATTAACAGATTAATCACATATTTTTCTAAATCAAAATAATTCCTTTTATTATTTACTGAATAAAACTAAATTATAATTTTATTGCAAAATTTTATCCCTTGTTCGCTGATCTAAACAGGTGATAACTACCGTCTTGACGTATGTATACAATAATATATCTTAATCCATTATTATGAAAAAAGTATTTGGGGGATTTTCTAATTTAATATAAATATTTGGACGAGTTTTATATGAATTCAGTCGATTAAGGAACATAATTTGATACTAAGTTGTACAAGGTATCAAAATAATGTTCAAAACAATTGTTTTATTCGCGTTTGTGGTTATTCAAATTGATGCTTTCGCTATTTGTAAGTAATTCAAAATTATTCCACAAAAATATCATTATTAAACTTATTACTTATAATTAATAGCCAAGACAACATGCATAAACGATGAAGACCTAACACATTTAACAACAACGACATGTTCCGCTTACTATGTATGCCAAAATGGACAACCAATTTTAAAAGAATGTAGAAATGGATTGCATTTTAATCGTCAAACTGGCGCTTGCGATCAGCCAGAGTTAGCTAGATGCAGTGAAAATAATAATATATTGAGACAAAGTGCTGAGTCATCTGAATCTAATGAAAATGAAAATTTAGAACTTTCAGAAGACAGGAGAAGACCAGCTGGTAATGGAAACAATCAAGGTCCGCCAGGACGTCCTGGTAGACCAAATGACAACGAAAGACCTGGAAGACCTGGAAGACCCGGAAGACCAGGAGACAATAATCGACCTGGTAAACCTGGCAGACCTGGAAGACCCGGAAGACCAGGAGACCATAACCAACCCGGCAGACCTGGAAGACCAGAAGATAATGACAAACCTGATAGACCAGAAAGACCAAATAGCAGCAGTGAAGAAGGATCTGGTCAAGAATCATCATCCGGTTCTAGTGAATCCAATGAAAGCAACAGTGTTGAAGAGAGTGGAAGTGACGAATCATTATCATCATCAGAAGGATCTTCTGAACCAAACGAAGAATCATCCGAAATAGATGAACCTTCTTCTGAAGAACCAGAAACTGAAGCACCATCATCAGAAGAACCAGCTTCTGAAGAACCTTCATCTGAAGAGCCAGAAACTGAAGAACCAGAAACAGACGAACCTTCCTCTGAAGAACCAGAAACTGAAGCACCATCATCTGAAGAACCTTCATCTGAAGAACCTCCATCTGAAGAACCAGAAACTGAAGCACCATCCTCAGAAGAACCTGAAACTGAAGCACCATCTTCCGAAGAACCGTCCTCAGAGGAGCCATCATCTGAGTCTAGTGAATCCGATGAAAGCAATAGTTCTGAAGAGAGTGAAAGTGATGAATCATTATCATCAGAAGAGTCATCTTCTGAATCAAACGAAGAATCATCCGAAACAGACGAACCTTCCTCTGAAGCGCCATCATCTGAAGAACCTTCATCTGAAGAGCCAGAAACTGAAGCGCCATCATCTGAAGAGCCAGAAACTGAAGCGCCATCTTCAGAAGAACCAGCTTCTGAAGAACCATCAACTGAAGAGCCAGAAACTGAAGCACCATCATCTGAAGAACCAGCAACTGAAGAACCATCATCTGAAGAGCCAGAAACTGAAGCGCCATCATCTGAAGAGCCAGAAACTGAAGCGCCATCTTCAGAAGAACCAGCTTCTGAAGCACCATCATCTGAAGAGCCAGAAACAGACGAACCTTCCTCTGAAGAACCATCTTCAGAAGAACCTGAAACTGAAGCACCATCTTCCGAAGAACCGTCCTCAGAGGGGCCATCATCTGAATCTAGTGAATCCGATGAAAGCAACAGTTCTGAAGAGAGTGAAAGTGATGAATCATCATCATCAGAAGAGTCATCTTCTGAATCAAACGAAGAATCATCCGAAACAGACGAACCTTCCTCTGAAGCGCCATCATCTGAAGAACCTTCATCTGAAGAGCCAGAAACTGAACCACCATCATCTGAAGAGCCAGAAACTGAAGCGCCATCATCTGAAAATCCAGCTCCTGAAGAACCAGCTTCTGAAGAACCTTCATCTGAAGAGCCAGAAACTGAAGCACCATCATCTGAAGAACCTGAAACTGGAGAACCTTCATCTGAAGAGCCAGAAACTGAAGAACCATCAACTGAAGAACCATCAACTGAAGAACCTTCATCTGAAGAGCCAGAAACTGAAGCACCATCATCTGAAGAACCTGAAACTGAAGAACCTTCATCTGAAGAGCCAGAAACTGAAGCGCCGTCATCTGCAGCTCCATCATCAGAAGTACCCTCAACTGAATCAGCTGCAACATCTCCATCATCATCACCGTCTTCTAGTCCACCTGCAGAACCATCAACACCACAACCAACAGCTGCTCCAACACAATCTCCAAGTTTATCATGTGAAGACTATGCATCAGGTAATATAATACTATAATTCAACTATTTGCGTATATTTATAACAACTATTTTATTCAATAGAGTGTCCAGCCGTTGATGGAAATTATCCGGTTTACATTCCATTACCAAATTGCATACAATTTTGTCAATGTTCTAATGGAGTACCATATTTGTTCGACTGTCCTGGAGGCACATATTTCAATCCGTCATTGAACGTATGCGACTGGCCACAAAATGTACAATGTAATGCTACAACTGCACCTCCCACAACAACAACGACTCCAGAGCCAACAACTACTTCTACAGAACCACCAACAACAACGACTCCAGAGCCAACAACTACTTCTACAGAACCACCAACAACAACGACTCCAGAGCCAACAACTACTTCTACAGAACCACCAACAACAACAACTCCAGAACCAACAACTACATCTACAGAGCCACCAACAACTACTACTACAGAACCACCAACGACATCCACAACTCCCTCCACCACTACAGTCGAATTTTCTACATCCGGTGATCCAGTGTTAGATATTTGTAATCGTCGCCCTGGCGAATTCTTCTTAAGTGCTCATCCGTCGGATTGTGGATTATATGTCGCTTGTGATCATGGTAAAGTTGATGTATTACCATGTCCTGCTGGACTCTGGTTTAGTCCAACAATATATGTTTGTGTGGCACCTGCCCAGGCTGGTTGTGTTCTAGCAAACGCGTAATTATTCTAATCGTTTAACTAATGAATACAGTTGCACGATTATGTATATAAATTAAAACAAAAACTTAATTTAAAATAAACGAACATTATTATATGTATTTTTTATTTTTAATAATTTATTTACCTGCTTAATGACAAATATACACACGGATAATTTAATCTAAAGAATGATTCACTGTGATATGATCTTGAAAATGAGAAATACTCATTTATCAGTATCTCATTACCAACAATTACATTAGTTTTATTATTATTAAATAGGCGTAATGTGGAAAACAATATAAAACAATGGACGTTTTTCTATAGAATAGTATATTACTTCCCTCCCGATTAACGTAGCCGATTACCGGGAGAGAATCAGGCACTTCCATCCCTCAAAATGAGGCAAATAATACGAACTTTCGATCAAGGTGTGATAAAAAAGCGTACTATTGCTGAATACACATATCTAATTAAATATAAAATAGTTTACAGATTAGTATTCTAATTTATCTAATTAATCGTACAATAATACTATTGTATTCTCAGAAGTTGTATAAATAAGCTATATAGGTACTGACAATTGTTCTGATGATTCTGTTATCAACCATAAATATTTATTATCTATCATTTAAATGACCAAATGCCGACTTCCTTGGATACATTTGTTAACACAATTGTTTCTACAGAAATTATGTTCCGGATAAATTTATCAGGAGGTGAATAGATCGGGCCTAAGATATTATAATTTTTATTACTGTTATTAGATTATTAGTTTAAGGTAAAAATAAAATAAAATATGAAATAGACTAATTCAATTTTATTTCCATTATAAACCTTTATAATGAATTTAAGAAGATTAACACGCATATGTATTTCAAGTATAATTTACTGTGCTATTTTAAGAGTTTTAAATAGCTCTTTAGTATGATCTATCAAATGAGGATTAAGCACAAATTTGTTAATTCTTTTGTTATGTTTGACGGAGTTTTCAGAACTTTTTTTGTCCCTGCTATCTGAATTTGAACTGCTGCTGCTATCTGAGTCTGAGCTACTGCTGCTGTCCGAATCTGAATTGCTGCTGTCTGAATCTGAGCTGCTACTGTCTGAATCTGAGCTACTGCTATCTGAATCTGAGCTACTGCTATCTGAATCTGAGCTACTGCTATCTGAATCTGAGCTGCTGCTATCTGAATCTGAACCAGATTCTTCACTATTACCTTCGCTACTTGATTCTTCACTTTCAGGAGTAGAAGGGCTTGGTGGAGCAAGAGATGAACTTGGCAAATCTGGAGGAGGTGAGCTTGGTGGAGCGTCAGAAGGCGAGCTTGGTGGAGCAAGAGATGAACTAGGAAAATCTGGAGGAGGTGAGCTTGGTGGTGCGTCAGAAGGGGAACTTGGTGGAGCTGGAGATGAACTAGGAAAATCTGGAGGAGGTGAGCTTGGTGGTGCGTCAGAAGGCGAACTTGGTGGAGCAGGAGATGAACTAGGAAAATCTGGAGGAGGTGAACTTGGTGGAGCAGAAGACGAACTTGGAAAATCTGGAGGAAGTGAGCTTGGTGGAGCAGGAGATGAACTTGGAAAATCTGGAGGAGATGAACTTGGTGGTGCGTCAGAAGGCGAACTTGGTCGAGCAGGAGATGAACTTGGAAAATCTGGAGGAGGTGAACTTGGTGGTGCGTCAGAAGGCGAACTTGGCGGAGCAGAAGATGAACTAGGAACATCTGGAGGAGGTGAGCTTGGAGGAGCAGAACTACTAGCAGCAGGCTCGGTAACACCAGAATTTGAACAATCTTCACCGGTTGGATAATCACAAACATTCAATGTTGGATTAAAAACTAAACCGGCTGGACAAGAAAGTAAAATTGCTGAACCATCACTACATTCATAGAATTTGGTACAATCATATTCATGTGGATAATATATAGCGTTTCCAGGATCAACTTCTGGGCATGTAGCTAAATGTATAAGAAAATAGTATATAATTTATATAAAAAATATGTTACTTACGAACTGCTTTTACAGTGATAACAGTAATTAAGAACGTTATTAAAAAACCGCGTAAAGTCGTCATTTTCAAACTTTGATTTAAGTGCTAGCTGCAGGTGAGCATATTATATATAGTTGAAAATTATCTAAAACCGATTAATTATAATTTGTCTCTCCGCAGTTAGAATTATTAGTTATGAAATTGTTTATTTAATCAAATTTCTATTGTTTTGCATCAAGTATCGCAGTGATTTTATTGATAATACGAATAATACGTCAAACAGGCAAAATTTTAAAAATCTATCTACTTACTTTAACAAGAAAAAGGCAAAATAAACTTTCCAATAATCACAAGTGTGTACTATCTATGACTAATCAACAGTCAACAGCTGACAAAAATACTAAAATAGTTTGCAATAGGGAATAAAATTTCATATTTTATAAAATAAAACTTAAATACCTAATACATAAGTGTTTATTAAAAATGCACATACAATAATTATACAATTATAATTTTTAAAATTCCTATTTAGCATCGTGCTCAGTCTTATATAAAAACAAATATCTCCTAAATTATATATAATGCCTTCTAGGCTAACAAAATTCTTTTTTTTTTTCATTTTAACAGAGATTATCACAATTTCGAGATTCACCTCGATTCTGATTCATGCAAATGTCAGGATTTAAGCAATTTCTATAAAATTTTGGTATCAGCAATAATTTTTTTCACTAAATATCACAGTGAACTCCGAAATTAAGACATCCTGCATCTAAAATAGAAATTTTATTAAACTTTTTTTCTCGATTTTTGCGCATTAATTTACGAAATACAAAAATATTCATGAATCATGACATTCTAGATCCTCTAAAGTAATATATAAAATTAATTGGCTTACAATTTTGTTTTAAAGCCTTTTCACGCCCATTCGGGACACTTATGTTTAAATAATTTTCTTACCTTTTTTTGAAATCAATTACGTATTAATTTAATGGCTATGTCCGAAACGTTCATTAGAAAAATACATTTTTCGTGCATCATAATAAATACAATGATTGTGATTTAATTTACTTTTTTGAGAAAATAAGGCAAAAATAATAAAAAAAATAATAAAAAGAAACTAAAATTTATTATGAAAATATAAAATAACTTAAAAAATTATTAATGAACTACAAAAATATATACACAATGGCGTTTTTTTTTTGTATGTGAAAGGATTACACACTAATAACTTCTCCCTACAGTACTTTTTCAAGAAACCAAAATTTTAAAACAAATACGAGATAAATTAAAATAAAGCTAGGTTTCCACATAAATATTTACTTAATTAACGATCACTGAACAAATTACTTTCAAAACATTAAATTTTATCAGTGAATCTTACTCAGAATATGATATTTCCAAAAAAAAATAAAACCAAACTTTACTTTAAAACCGAATAAAAACATCAGTTTCTCTTACACACTAAGAATATTTTCGAAATAAATTGAAATCCCGTCAAATGTTTTATTTTTTTATCACAGGCTCTTCGAGGCATACTAATTAAATAATTAACTGATTTTAAATCAGAAAATCAATTAAAAATCTCAAATATTGGTCAATTCAATTAACTAAAGAACATTGAAGAGTAAATATAGACAATATACTCGTATAAATATATGATGTAATCATATTATTATTTCTAATATGTATGAATATTATACGGATTACATATTTTTTTAATTATTTTTATATTTTCATTGTTTAAACAAGATAATATATACAAGATGTAACAAATCTGGCACACACGTACATGGAAACATAATAAAACTCTCGTGGAAAAACAGTTCTGATAAACACTTTCATAATAACATTTTGTTTTCTTCATAACTCTCTTCATTATAATATTAATACATCCTGTACACAAAATCTTCTTCAAATATATTTGTTTAACAAAGTTACAAATGAACTATTTAATATATTATATATATATTTATATGTATATCACATAATAATAGTTTATATAATTTAGTGTCAAGTAAATGTTTAAAATTAATTTCTAAGAAACAGGGAACTTTAATGAGTTTAAAACATGTTAATTTTGAATAGAACTAAAAATTCCGGAATCTTTAAGTTCCCCAATTTAAACTAAATACACACACACATTAAGCTCCACTTTTTGAAAAAAAAAAATTAATATTGCACGTAACCGAAACGAAGTAAAATTTTTATATGTATATTATGATTTTAATTTTGCCCCTTATGGCCCCAAATGTTCTAAAAAATGCTAAAATTTGAGCATTTTCCATAGATCGTAAGTACTTTCGCAGGCCCCACAAATTAAATTAAAAAAAACTAATGTTTTAATAATCTGTATTCCTAAAATTTGTATTGTCTTTTATTGTCGATAAAATTTAATCCCAAAATAAAATAAATATGACTAGAAACAAAAATTTGTAAGGGCCCTTTAAAACTTATAAATAAAAACATTGTTGAATTAGTATTTTGTTTGATGAAGCATTTTTGAACACATTTTAGTCACAACATTATGATGGTGGCATATCATGGGGTCCAGAGGGGCCGTTTCCTCATAGTATTACACAACATCTGCAATACCTTTGACGCGATCCTCCAGATGATGGGGGCGGTGTAACAGGTGCAAAATAAGCATGCACTTTTATGTTGGGCAGATGTTTCTACAAATCCCAACACAATTCTTTCTTAAACAAGCCCCCTTCATAATAATATTTTAAATACATACTATGTACAAATACTTACCCTCAATCTTCGTATACCATCCCTTGTAATTAGTTGACAATCATATAATTCTACTCGTTGTAAATTGTGACAAGACGTTAAATGATCTAAAGAAGCATCTGTTACTAACGGACAATTATCTAATTCTAATACGGTGAGATTTTCAGCTGCACATGGTGATAATGATAAATGTCTAATACCTTCATCAGTAATTAGTTCACAATGTGATAAAGTCTGAAAATGTTTAATAAAAAAAAACGTTTTGATTTATTTAAAAATGTATTTACTAAATATTCAATTCGGGGACAGCCCATTGCTAGATGAATTAAAGTGGCATCTGTGATGAGAACACATTCGTCCAGGTCCATTTTTTCCAAAAATCGACAATTCTATAAAAAAAATGAGAAGAAGTTAAAAAGAAACGACTTCAATAGAATCAAAAGCATTCCATTAATAAAAAAAAAAACAGAAATTTACTTACTCTGGCCAGTGCCTGGAAGGCATTATCAGTAAATTGTGAACATCCAGCCACTTCCAACGTTGATAACAATGTACATTGTGTTGCTAATGCTATCAATGCTGCATCAGTTAATGCAGAACAACCAGATAAACCTAAATAATGTAATCTTGGACATTGTTCAGCCAATTGTTGGACAGCTTCATCTCGAATATTCTATAAAATTAAATACAAATTAAAAATTTAAATAATTTCATTCGGTTTTTTTTTTTTCATTGTTCGTACATTACATCCTAATAAATTGATCACTTCTAATTGATTACAAAATCTGGCTAAATAAATAACAGCCCTTGATGTGATTTGTTTGCATCCTTTACTAATGAAACTCTTCAGTCTTGGACAGCCACGTGCCAGTGCTTCGACACCATTTTCTGTTATATTACTACACCAACTTACATTAATATGCATCAAATTCTGGCAACCGTCGCTTAAATGTTTCAATGACATGTCCGTTATCGCTGTACAACCGTCCATATTTAATTTTTGTAATTTGGAACAATGGCGCGACAACGCAAGACATGTTGAGTCTGTTAATTTTTTACAATCATTTAAATTTAAATCTTCCACATTTGGACATAATTGAGCTAATGTTTTCATTGAACCATCTGCTATCGATTGACAACCACGTAATGATAATTGTCGCAAAAATCCACCGCATCTTCGCGATATGTTTTCAATTATTGGACCCTAAAAATATGATTCATTTTGTAAATAAATTACATTTAAAATGTATAATGTAGATGGCGCATCAAATATTCAATTCCTATCAAAATGTACCTCAACATCCTTTTGAAAATCAAATAAATCGATTCGTTGCCAATTAGAACCATCAAGTGCCAAAATATTCCATCCCTTTGACACTTGGGCACATCTACACAATGATACAACATCTAAGTAGGAGAAAATTCGTAATAATAATTCTTTTGGTAACTTTTTATTGATTGGAGCCTCATCGTCAGCAAACACTTTATTTAACTGAAACAAAATAAACCAATTATTTTGTTTATTATTTAAAAATTTCTAAAGAAAAAGCAAAAATTAATTAAGTCTTATAATTGAAAAAATGTTCATAAAAAAGTGCATAAAATAAATATTTAGTTTAAAGATGAATATATGTATATTTTCTAAATACCTTAGATAAGCATTGTGTGTTTATTTCACATTTCTATTAAAATTATTCTAATGAAAACGTCTAGACTAGCATTAAAATTATATTTTTCTTATGAAATGTTAATGAATTTCAATTGCATTTAAATAAGAAAAAACTAAATTCAATTTTTTTGTTTAACATGCAAACAACTTCGGATTTATTTAGCTTAATTAGCTGTTAAATAAAAAAATGTATTATGTATAATTAAATATAAGTCTATAATATAATATACAAACCTGTTGCTTAACAGTATCTACAGCCATTTTTTGGGATAATATCTCTTTATTTGCTTGTTTAAAATGTTTATTTTTAGAGCGCCACCAATGGCGCGATTTACTATACACAATTGCATCTAATTCTTTATGTTCTTCTTGTATTGCAGATGGACCAAATGACTAACATGCAAAATAAAACCATTGAACAACTACATTAAAACAAAAAAAAAATAATAATAATAAAATAATATGCAAAATAAACACTGAATTAACGAAAATAAACAAATGGAACGTTCCAGTTCAGTAGTGGATTAGTTCCACTCTGAACCACGACACTAGTGATTGTGATTGACCCTGTATATTTGCACAAATAGTTCATTAATCTTTGTTCAAGTATCGGTTATGTGGTATGCATTTATTAACATAACTAATTCTGTATTTTTTTTTACTTTATGACAATGAACCAAGAACAATGTTTGGGATCTAATTAAATAATTAAATTAAAAAGCTAAACAGAAAAAAATAAATATTCCCACAATGGTTTTGTTGTTTTGACATGCAAAATTAAGTAAAAAATAAAATTCAAAATAAGCACTTTTTACCACAATTAGCGTATCCGTTGTTGGGTTAACCAAAAAATTTGGTTTGTTGTTGTTTTGAAATTTTTGCAATCTAGAAAATTGCAATATTTTTAAGACGTAGAAGAAAATGTCATTAGACGGCGGACATGTTTGGAATGAATAGTAAAATGAAACATACAGGCACATACACAAATATATAATAATACTAAACTGTGTAGATGATATGAGAGAGAACAAAGAAATTACAATTTTCTTTTAATAAAAATAAACTACAATTTAACATGGAACAAAATTGAATCAGATCAAAACACATCATACAAAACAAATGATTTATGCAACAATTAAAACATATTAGTTAAACAATATTATTTTATTAATTTATTAAATATGATGTGGAAAAAAATGTTTTAACACACGAAATTTTTCAAGTTATCAAGTTGACGTTTGCACACAATCAGCTGATTTACATCAAAAAACCTAAACATCAATAAACAGCGTCAAGTGCACTGTGAGCTGAATGACATTTCTTTGTTCGTAGATGCACGTACATTTTGATTTTTTTTCTTGTTTATTTGCACTTACCTCGAATTTATTTCGGCCCGCATAAATCATATTATCTATGACAAAGTTCTTTTTATATAATACAGTTCTTAAAAAAAAATAACTAAGCAGTGTTGCTGATGTATTCAAATAACTACACTCTATTCACAAAACTTTGTATTAGTATGTATAATATATTTATCATATACGTCTACTGAAACTGTGTGTATGTGGATATATCCAAGACCGATGCTTGTGGAAATGTTAGTATAAAGTCCTTGCTTGCATTTGAGTTTCGGCGAATCGTTGTGCACGGATTTGTTTATGACGCCCACTATTGGCTGTATCATAATAACAAAAACAACCCCAAAACAACACCATCTAGCCCGACATCTCGTCTGCCGTCGCCGAGACTGTTCTCTTTCCTCTCTACGTGCACTGGCTCGAGAGGTCGTTGTACAAAACAATTCATTGCACCCAAAAGCCTATGACCATATACAGTGTACTCGAAATAATTTATTAGTTGACTATAAATAAATAATTAATTAAACAATTTGGATTTGCTTTATGTATCCGCCAACAAAGCATTTTGATAGACAATGGTTATTTTAAAGAAAATTAAATAATATAATTTGATTAACTCTTAATTTTTTCAATTAATCTCACAATTTTCGAGTTAACTGTTTAAAAAAACATTTTTTAAATAAAAATAGATTCCTGTAATTGTTTCTTTAAAAATTTTGGTTTTCCCAAGTTTTCCCTTTTCAAACTTAGCCAACTAGTTTGCAACACTCTGTATATGAAAAGAGCACGTAGCACCTTTACGACCGCAAATGAATTTCTAATTAACATTTATTACAAAGGGTGTCAGATTAGGTGATCAAATAATTAACCATCATTAAATATTTACATTTTCATTCAAAATTATTAAGTTCACTGGCCGTCTTACGTTTTATACATTATTATTAAATCATTTTTTGATGTAAATATTGAATTAATGTATATTATGGCATATTTAAATTAAATAACAGCATTTATGGGCCATCCAGTACCAATATGGCACGTTTCAGTGCAATACATTGCAGGTGGGCTTAAATTTTGCCATGGGCCACAATTTGGTAGACTATCATTGAATTTTACACCATCTAATGATTTTAAGTGAGGGAAAAGTTCCGATGATGACTGATTGATGTAATTCAGCTTCATTTCTGACTTTAAAGTACTAAAAAAACAGATTAATTTACACGTTATAAATTTATTGTAACAATTTGTAAGGTACTTCGGAATATTTTTGGGTGCCCGAGATAAGCATCTCGGCAAACATTCATATTTGAAGAGCATTTTATCGTAAATTGCCTTATTACCAGTACGAGGTGGTAATGTGACGTCCTTAAGTCCCTACAAAAGCCTATTTTGGCATACATTTGTCATAAAATCTTGTAATTTACCTTGTACAACCCATATAAATTGTAATATGTAATTAAATCATCTCTAGATTGTTTAATTTGTTCTTTATTATATGGGATGTAATCGCTACGGTTTTGTGTTAAATAAATATCTAAATGTTTCCAATAAGATGGACTCTCAGGTGTTATACAGGGTTGTTCATCTCGTCCCAAACTAACCAGCTAGCAAATCTTTTAAATTAGAATCGATTTAAAAGAACATAGGAAAATTATAATATACTTCACACTTTGTATTTAAACGAGTTGAAATAGCTGGAGAAAATGGCAATTGATGCGTTTTATAAGAATCTTTCACTTCTGACAGCTTCGGACTTAAATTACATGGAGGTTTTCGCATTAACTAACAAAATACAATGTATTTTTAAAGTTATTTATAAGGACAATTTAAGATTAAACCTTTTCCTCAACATTTTGAATGTAATTAATGCCATCTAACCGTGCTGCATTGAAATACTTAGTCGGATTTGAATCTAATTTATAAGTAAATTGATCATTGTAAGATGATTTATACATGTTATCCTTTATCTGTACATTTTTTGTCTTCAATTTAGTACTAACGTTGGCTTTAAAACGCTAAAAATCTTAGAAGATAAATAATTATTTTATCTTTAGCGGAGATGACTTACGCAATCGAAATTTTGGGGATTTTCCGGGCGATATTCATGATAAAATCCAGTCGATGTACGATAATCAGTCTGTTTTTTAGGAAATAAAGGTTTTCCATAATCTATATGGCACAAAGAATTTGTATTACATGTAATAAGATTCATTTTAACAAAAATTATTGATCAAATAACAGTGTTTTGACAGTTTGAAATTTTTTAATATGACTTTTCGTTTCGTACCATCGGTTTTCTACAATAATGATAATTCAGAGGGCTTCTACAAAGGTATTATTAACAAAAATATACAAAATATTCACTAAATAATACAGATTTATCCTACGAGCGATTAAGTTTGATATTATCCCACTATGAAAAAGAACTACATTACATGTCGATAGAAAATAAAGTATTTTACCAGTTTATAATAAAAAACGATCCAAAATTGCTTGAAGGTGAGCTTTAGTTTAACGAAATAAGGCATATTTTGAATAATGTTGTTTAGAATCAACGAAAAATCGAAAATCTCTTGCTGCCAATGCTGCACAATTTATGAAAACTAGAGCTACGCAAATATTTGCAACTAAAGCGGAAACAACGGCACACGAAATCGGGTAATAACACTACAAATATACAGAAAAAACTTAATTTTATTGTATGCAATCGCAAAACTCATCTACATACTCAATTATTAAAGTTTCACCATCAATAATATGACCACAATTTAATAATTCTACCATGCAAGTTGACAAATTTTTCGTAATTAATTGTTTATTGTCTTGTTTAAACAAACGTAACTTTTTCTCTGTACTTTTATTGTTGTTGTTTCGTAATTTGCATTCAACAGCTATTGCGTCAATAATTCGACCAACGGACCAAGTTTTCGATACGAAAACTGGCCAAATTTTATCATTTTGTCTAAATATAATATTGAAATAGGCTCGATCCGATGTTGGTATTGTATTTGAGCCAGTAGCTTTGTTTTTAATACGCATAAGTTGTAATTTATTTGCCATAGATTTACTTTTCTCCTTTTTCTTTGCTTCATTTAAATTATTTTCCAACTACGAACAAAATTAACATAAAAATACAGTTAAATTTTTTATGAAAATCAAGTGTTTTGTTGGTTGCATAAATTAAATTTGTTTTATTTACCTGTTTGTCTACGGCCAATTTGGCTTCAGTAAACTGCCTTACAGGAGCCCTGTATCGTTCTTTCTCCTTTTCAACTTCTTTGGCATCTTTTGGTTTACATTCGACTGTGTGTCGATGTTTTACACAGTATGTTTGAAGACATTTTTCACATTCTATCAATATAACTCCTGTAGCTGAACAATCTGGATGTGAACACTTGGAAACGTCTTGAATCTTACGCAAATCACTGGCCTGATTGTCTTGCACTTCGCATGAAATAGCATGTTGATTGTAGTGTTGAGAACAGAATATTTTTCCACATTTACATTGTAATGGTAAAAAATCGAGCTGTTGACAACTTGTATGGTTGCACTGCTGGCCTAATTGTGGCAATTCCATTCTTATTGATGTTCGCTTAACACATTTAACAGTATATCTGTCCACTTTTGTTCCTGTTCTTTTAATGTTAGATGAACGTCTCCTGAATCTGCTTCTGGATCGGATAATTCGTAAGCTGGCACTGCTATTTCGTCTTTTGGTAATTTATCTGCACGCCAAAAATCGTCAACTAGATCTACAAAACGGCCTTCAATCAAAACAACACTATCCATAATTTTTAAAACGTAATTTTCGGTTAAAAACTACAAATTCACGATAATTTTGACATTTAAGAGAATGTTCCATTTGATAATATAGAGTATTCTTTTTAAGACTAAATCTGATCCAGAAAAGTAAAATGGTGGCGGCAATTTTTGAATATTTTGAATCAAATTTATATGCCGTTAGAAAGGATAGTACGCGAGTTTTGAAAAAATTGAGGACTGGAATGAAAGAAATTGGTGAAAGGAAACTCGTAATTGACAAAGCTTCAAATACTTTCGAGCAAACGGTAGTAATTGAAGGTGTTGAGAAAATAACGCAAAAGATACCAGCAGAAAAATATGTAAAATTTCTGCAAGAATGGTTAAAAAGTGCACAAGCAATTGTACAAAATTTACGGTTACGTATTTCTACAACAACAGCACAATATAAAAATGTTTCATTACAATTAGAACGACAAATTAGTTTTGGTGAACGTGTTCAATTACCTGATATTGAAAAATTGGAAATCGAAAACAAAGTTTATGCGGAAACTATTGATAAGAAAAATTCAGATTTGTTAAAAATGAAATTTTCCACTGGTATTGGTATTGCTTAATTTTAACTATAAGCAACAGTTAATGTTAATAATTTTAGGTCGTTCTAATTTATTATTAACAAATAGTAAGAACATAATGCAAAAGAAATTAAAGGAAATTGAAAAAATCAATGAATTAATTAAAACACGCGAAAAGAAAATTGTTAGTTTAAATAGAGAATGTAAAATAGGAACAAAAGATACAGAAAATGCTGAAGCAAATTACCTGAGTTTAAAAGAATTAATAAAAAGTAGCTATTCTGTATAATTTCAATCAAAAGTTGTTCGCATTTTCCTTTAATTAACCAATTTTTAGGTTCCCGATTTAATAGATTATATTAAAATTAAAGAAGAACTAACTGATTTAGAAAAGAATATAAAACGTTACCAAAGGAGGGGAAATCTCCAGAAAGTATTTCTTTATTAAAAAACATTTAATTTTTTTAACATTTTACGTATTTATTTTCCAGATTTCAATGGAAATGTGTATCAATGAAATGAAACATTTAACTGGCCTTAAAACAATTCAACCATCATGGTTAATTTTTGAGTAATACTTAGTTACAATTATAATTAGTTAATAAGTAGTAATAATCATTGATAAATTATTTATTGTTTCAATAGGGAGGAAAATCTTCCAGATAGCGGAAATGGGATATTTCTCGACTTGTAAAATTCAAATACTTATAAACAAATAAAAAATAAAAATATTCTCAATAAACGTGTTTGTGTTGGCAACCCCCTTTTTTATCACCCCAGCAACTGCACCCTTTTTAATGCTTTTTAAATAACGCTTCAAACCATTCAAACTTTACAATTGAAACATGTCTTCGGAATTGCTACAAAAAGAAGACGAATTTTACAGAGAAAATGAAAAAATTGAATCAAAAACCAAAGAATTAATGTCCAAAGTGAATGATGTTCTTGTAAATAAATTAAATTATTATTAAAAAATAATTAATTTAAACTATTACAAGAAATTCTACTTACAGAAATCACAAGAAAACTTACTGGCTGACACATTTATATCACAACTGTGCAGCGAAAATGTGAAAAGTTGCTATAATCAACGCTTAGTGAATGCAACATTAACGGAAAGGGAGCTTGTTGACTTAAATTTACCACCAAATGTGAACGAAGTTGGAACAAAAGGCTTAACATTGATTTTTCGTACGAAATTAAAGACTCTCAATGCGGATTATCAACGATTAGAAATCGATCATAAAAAAAAGACTGAAGAAATTGGAAAATTACAAAAGGAAAAAGCACATTTAACTGAAGAAAAAGAAAAATGGTTTAATGCCTATAGTGCTTGCAAAAATACGTTAGCGAAACTGGAAAATCAGGTAAAACTTGTTTTTTCCATTGAAATCTGTTGTATTAACATTTTTTTTCTAGAATACGATTTTAACATCTAAAGTCCAAACTAAAGAAGCTGAAAACGTGTCATTAAAGAAAGAAGTTGACAAACTTCGGAAAGAATTAAATTTCGTTACCATAAATTTAAACAACCACGAAGTAAGACTGAATCGAATGCATGAAGAAAATGACAAATTAAAAGATATTGTTAAAAACGCTAAAGATATGGATAAAGAAGCTAAAGATATCTACAAAAAAGAACGAAAAGAGTTGATTGAAACGATGAAAAAGTTAGAAAAACAGAAAAACGAACTACTAAATGGATTCAAAAAACAAATGTGCTTAATTGACAATTTAAAAAGACAAAAAACTCATTTGCAGAACGTTAAAATTGCTGAAATAAGTGAAAGTAATTTCATGAAAATTTTAGACCACAAATTCGATTAAATAACTATGTAGGTTTAATTGTAAAACATTTTTTCAATAAAACAAAAGCATTTTAAATTTTAACTAAACGTTTATTATTAATGAAAAATAAAACTTCAATGTATCAAAAACAACTATTAATAATTTGTCGTAATATAAAAATAGAAATTCTTCATGAGAAAAAAAAACCTCTTTAGAGATAATACAAGGAATCCTCTAAATTACGATGTGGAGCCCTATGCAAATATTGACTTACAAGTTGGCTCAATTTATGAGCGTATTGACAAGGGGCAGGTACTCTTACAGTGCCACTCCAATTGTAATACTGATGACACAGTTTATATGTCAATATCTGCATTCTATCTGGTGGCAAACCCAAATTATCATCGATGACATTATAATTAGTTGGTGAAACAGTGCCTTCACGCACACACTGACTTACAATAAAGAAGTCATATCTTTCAGGCAAAGTGATTACATCATCGACGACAGTGCCTGGTGGAGGATTCTGATCATTTAAGAAAATCTTTGTATTAATTCGTTTCGACACTACAATAAATGCCATTTTAAATGGCCCTCCATAAATTTCTTCGCTTAAACGTTTTTTAATTTGTGCAACTTCAATATCGTAAACGTAAGCTAACTGGCCATCACCAACACCATCTCGATATACCAAAATTCTCTCCGGATACGAATTATTATGCTCCTTAAACTTCTTGCATGCCATTATCATAAAAGCAGCAAAATTGTTTGATAACTCTTCAGAAGATTGATGTTCACTAACACCACTGTAGTATTTAGTGCCAGCTTGGTCCAAGGACGCAACAACAGCACCAAAACTTTTAGCCTTATTTGCTGTATCACGACACACATCATAACCGACAATCATTAAATTTTTCAATGGTACCGATACTGTCCATGGAGCTCCACCAATTTTACAATTGATTTGAATCAAAATTTTGGTAGCAATGGACATTACGCCCTTGCTGGTCATGCTGCGTAAGCAGACCACCTGGGAGGGCACACCCCGATCTACGAAGGTTTTTTTTTTTATGGCTGTATAAATGTCCGTCGCCTTTCTCATAGCGACACACATTATTAATTGTGGATTTCTTTGAATCACTCTCTCAATTTCGTTGACGTAAGTTTCCACTCTATCATTTTCCATTTGTATTATTTCTATTCTGCCAAGATCCCATCGTAAACCTTTAGCACAACGAAACAAAACACCTGAAACAAATTACCATTGTATTACCTAAATAAAATATATAAATTTATATTTAAAAACTACCTTTAAATTCTTCACATTGTTGCATCGCTCTACGTGGGCATAATATTTTCAAATTTTGCATATCAATAGTTCTAAACATAGAGTTATTACGAAATGAAAAGGTCCAATCTGCCTTCTCACCGGCGGAAACTTCTGCACGGTTACCAAGATAAATTTTTTCTGGTGGTAATATACGTCCATCAAATTCTACTAAACGATCGGCTAATTTCAAATCCCATCTTCGGATTTCATCAACTACTTCACGATTTTGGCCCATCCGTTGTATGAATTCCATTAATTTCTGGACTCTACTATTAGGAGGTATGCGCGTGTGTTTTGCAAGAGCTTGCATTAGCTGTATATTGTCTCTTTGTTGGTCAGTTAGGCCAGTCATTATGCACATTTCCGGAATCAAGTTCACGATTTCAGGCATTCCCGCCCGAATCTCACGTGCTTTCGATCGTGAAACCAATAGAGGTTGGCTATTATTCAGGATTGTATACTGCTGGGTCTGTTTGAAATACTCTATGTAAGTTATTTTACTGCCATCTTTCTTTGTGAAAGTATTTGATGGCGATTGACCAAAATCTACATCGTCTATACGATAAGTTTTGTTATTATATTTTGTTAATACTATTGCGCCGATAATGTGATCACGAAAGACTTGTTTAAAGTTACCACCTCTATGGTAACATTCCATCAATAAGTCGTATACATTATCAGTTCTCATTACTTTAAATTGAATGTCTGCATTCAGTAATATATTTCTTTCATGTTGTCTTATGGATGTAAAATATCCAGGCCACAATTGCAAATTATGTTCTCGAATATTAAACTAAAAAAAAAAAAAAATAAATAAATAAATATGTAATTATAAAATTACAAATATATGTATAAATATTTACTTTTTTTTCGGCATCGTAGTAATTTCGATTCATCATATGAAGTTTTAAATAAGACAAACATTTTTTTATTATTAAATTAAACAGTTGCAAATAATGGAAGTCTCCCCATGTTACATCGCCAACTAAACGAACTGTTATACGTATGCGTTCTTCGTCTATAAAAAAAAATAAAATAAAATTTTTATCAAAACGTAAAATTTTTTAACACCCTTACTTTCTCCTTGTACGACAACTTCTAGTGGATCATTTTGGAGTCGAACAGGAGTAAACATAAGGCTCCCATCAAACAAATAACCACCTGGTATGACATTTCTCATGCCGTCTCTCATTAGTCGCTTTTTCCGACCAGTATTATCATCTTCAGGCGAAAAGTCCACCCGATACTGATACAGACACCACTTGCCCGTAGAAATTAGTTCGAAATAATTTGCACGTAATTTCTGCACGTGACCAGTAGATCCTAAATTTCCAAATATTAAATAAAATCTTATTTTACTATATTTGTTTACCTTTTTTATTGGTTGTAGCCTCTGGTCGTGTCCTTATAATCTCGCTTCTATTACTGCGTCCACGGACGCCTCCATTTCCTCCACCACGGCGTCCATTACCATCTTTATTGTCACCATCACCCCCCAGGGCCTTCGGCGGATCGACACTATGTGTTCGTTCATCGCCACCTGGGCCGGGTTGGCGTGATCCTCTACCAGCCATTTGCTAAACACGCAGAAAAATGTAACAAACAATTTTAAAAATGTAATAAATAATTACTGGTGGTTGGCCAGGTGGCCGGACCCATGCTGTGGGAACTTGGGGCTGTGGCTGGGACTGCATCGGACGTCCCCATGCCCCCTGCGGTGCTGGTACGGGTTGTGGTGGTCCAGCTGCACCACCAGCTTGTGGTTGTCCTGGTTGTGGAACAGGACCAGCTCCACGACGAGCGCCTCTTGCTCGGCCCTTACCACGGGCTTCCATACCAAAGTTTAATTAAAGCTGTGATGGAAAACTATAACCAATATGTTAATTTTAGAAAGTTAAATTTATAGAAAACTGTAAAATGACTATACATTTATTAACATTACCTTACCAATAATGAAAACTTATAAAATAAATATAACATTATGTAATTACATGATTACCATTAAGAACGTAAATAATGTATTTCAATATTCAATAACATGGCAGTTGTGGAAAATTAAAAATTATTGTTTTCTTAAGTTGGTACTATTACTAACATTCAGTTGACTAACATTTATAAACAAAATGTCGAAGGAAAAGGAAAGTTCGTTTTTTTTTGGAAGGAACGTAATAAAGTTAATAAACAAAAAAAAAAGAAAAAAGTAAATACAGTGGATTCAGATAGGGAAGAAAAAGTCTTTTTTACCCAACTAAATAATCTAGTAATTGCATACATTTGCCACAATGCTTCCCAGAATTGTGAATTGCATAATTTTTTTAAATTTTAAAACAAAAATATTGAACATTCGGAAATTATATTAAAATATATTTAAAACACATTATTAAAAATACTATTAATTGTATATATTTTTATTATTAATAGATAAAATTAATCAAATAACATAATATAAGGTCCTATATCTTGTTACAGTAATAAATGTGGACATCAACAGATAAAATGAACGTAAATTATTTTGTTCATCGTTAAATTACTTGTTCTTGCAAAAAAAAGGCATTGCTCTTATTTCTATTACTTTCAGTATGCAAAAATCTGTTTAAAAATTGTTAAAACCTTAAACAAACATGTTTTCCTTTTGAAAGCGCTCCAGATTACTTATGTATATGTGTATGTATTTGACTGTTTTTCTGAAAAAATTAGTATTTAATATATTTAAAACACATTAATTTGTTTAGGCTTAATTCATCTTGTCGGGTTTTTGCTAAATATCCATTTTTATT
>SSSI01002012.1:0-21852 GCA_004796505.1 Oryzaephilus surinamensis
AATGTTGCTATCGCTTCCGGTACACCATCTTGTAATTTGTCTTCAATTGCAGTTGCACCAATTAATTTCAATTTACGTTCAATTAAATTAGCTGCTTCTTCGATTTTTTCTAAAACAAAAAAACCAACAACTTAAATTTAAATTCATTATATACAGGGTGTTCCAGAATAACGTGGACATATTTTAAGAGGTTATTCCTGAGTACATTTTAAGAAAAAAAGTCCTATAAAATCTTGTCCAACATCTCTTCGTTTTTGAGATACAGGGTGTTAAAGTTTTATGAAAAAATAAGGTTTTACTTAAATATTTTTGGAAATATTAGAGATATGCCTGCTAATATATACTGTTTAAAAAATCTTATTTAATAGGAAATTTAATAAGGAAACTTTTGTGTCTCTTGAAATTTTTCGTTTAAATGAGTCGTTTTTAAAAAAAATGCGAAAAACTTAACATGTGTCATCAATAAATCGAATTTCAAAAAACTAGTAATTTATTTTGTCGATTTATTGATGACATGTATTAAGTTTTTCGCTTTTTTTTAAAAAACGACTCTTTTAAACGAAAAATTTCAAGAGACACAAATGTTTCCTTATTAAATTTCCTATTAAATAAGATTTTTTAAACAGTATATTAACATGCAAAATAAAAAGTTCCCGGGATGTGATTCCACCCCCACCAATAAAAAATATAGTTGGGGGCGGCCGTTTTCGTTCAAATTTGGTACAAATGTGTGCCTTAATAAATAAAACTCTTCTGTAAAATTTCATTTTAATATCTCTAATATTTTCTGAAATATTTAAGTAAAACCTTATTTTTTCATAAAACTTTAACACCCTATATCTCAAAAACGAAGAGGTTTTGGACAAGATTTTATAGGACTTTTTTTCTTAAAATGTACTCAGGAATAACCCCTTAAAATATGTCCACGTTATTCTGGAACACCCTGTATGTATAGTGAAAAAGGGCTAGTAAACAATAAAATTTTGTTTGTTTTAATGTCTTTTAAAACGATCCAAAAAGCTTATGCAAATTTAACATAAATTCAGTTTATATTTTTGTACGGTCATGTGGTTCGTACGTAAAATAAATTATATTTTGCCACAGTTTTAAACTATAACATTATAAAAGGGCATGTGTTTAGTTAAAACTGGTTGCCAAGTAAAAACTGTTTTGTTGCGATATAATTTTATTGCCATATAAGTTAAACATACTGGAGAAGGCGAGACCAAACAGGCACTGATGTTTATTTTGGTGTGGCCATTTTGTGCAACTCGTTTTTAACTTAAATATATATTTGAAACACATTTTTATGGCCAAAAAATAAAAGCAGACAAAATAAACGTTGTGGTGTGCTCGATTCTGGACTGGATTTTCTAAAGGTTTTTTTTCTTCCGCTTTTCCTATATCCTATATATGTGTGCATCAACGACGAATAACATATTTTTACGCGTGGACTCGTTGATGTGGAAAAGAATAATAATATTATTCGTATGAGCAACCATTCTATAGGGGTTGGTGGTTACATAAAATGGATGGCCATGTATTCGATAAGAGCCACATTAACTTTGTCTGATATATTGCTGTGCTTCTATTACAAAAGTCAGGTGGAAAAATTATACGCACGGTCTTTTCTGACACTCATAATATTAGAATTTATTGTTCTTTTTTTATAATAATATATTTGTAGGATATACGATATATATACCTATATCTAACGTGATATAATGTGGGTAGCATTTATAATAATTTCTTTTAGATGAATTTATTTAAAACATTTTCTTAGATATCACCCAATAATCACATTTATTACCTATAATAAAAGCAATGATTTTTCCTTTTGGGAAAAGTATGGCCCATCTAATTAATTTAACTTTTTTCATCCTATAAAAATGTAATAAAAAAGTTTCCATCGACCCTAAAACCTAATCCTATTGAAACAACTACCCCCAAAGTGAAAAAACACTATGTCGTGGTTAGTTTAATATTGTTAAAATAGCTTATTTTAATGAGAAAACATTTTACTGTACTTTTTTATATAAATTACAGAGTTCAATTAAGTCGTTTAATTAATTTTATTTTTTAGAATTAAATAAATTTACCGTAAAATGAAATGAAAACACGTTTATTGTTTCCTTGATTTTCTAAGCAAATTTTTGTTATATTTTTTTTTCTTGTACCCATAATTAATAATAATTGTTAAATCACTTCCACTTAATGGTGGTTTCAATTTTATTTAAGGGCAAATACTTCCACTCTACAAAATGCACGTACGTAACTCAGGCTCGTCTCTTTAAAGGCCAAAGATTTCCCTTAGGGAATGTCAAGGTAAATTAATTTCAGCATAAAAACGTCATTTTCACTTGTACAGTATGGCCCCCATCATATATGGGACCATTCTATCTCTCCTTTTTAGCTTCTACATGTATAATAAATGAAATACTTTATATAATAAATATTATGTTAATTAAATTGTTTTGTATTTTAATTAATCCTGTTTTGGTGAAATAATTAATTTTAAAATTGGAAGAAAATTGTATATGTACTTTCATCGGCATGTTTAATACGATAAAATTGAATGGTTAATATTAGAAAATTGACAGCAACAAGAAAGTTTCATTAATCAAAATATAATACACATATCTTTTTATCAACAATAATAATTCAAAATTAAATTTCATGAAACCATGTTTCTGTATTGGCAAATAAAGTTGTTCTTTTTGTTAAAAGCAATTTACATTAATAACACAACCACCCCTTTACACATGGTAATGTTTAGCATTGTACTAATTATTTATAACCAAAGTTACATAATAAATCATTATACTATCTTGATTCTGGATATGTTAGAATCCGTTTCTATTGTGTTAACCGACGGATGGTATGTTATTTTATTGTGCTTAGGACGAATTAGACTATATGTGGAACACAATCGAACGATTTTCTCTATTCAAGAATATTACCGAGAGAAATTTATCAGTATAACAAAATCAAATATTCAAAACAGAAAATGTGTGCTGTGAAAATTGCCAGCTTAATGTAATACGTCGTGTAAAAACTTTTATTATAACCATATACAGGGCGTTATTTTGTTCAACAACAGATATAAACTAAAAAATTGATTATTTGCTTTTGATACTACTAGTCTTATGTACCGCCATTTCCCCTTTTCTGTCCCTGTTTTATGTGGGTTGATTTGAAAGAGATTTTGATATGCTTTAGGGAAAAAACTAATAAAACAGGAGAAAGGATATTAAGCATTAGATTGGAAAACCTATAATAACGAAAACGTAAACAAATGAATTGAAAAATAAATATTCGAATTTCGTCTTGATGCACAAAATGTATAGAAAAACATCAATGGAAGAGTAAATTGCATTGTTCTAATTAAATATTTAAAGGAAAACTCTTCTTTATCTTCTATGAATGTGTGTTGTTATTATGTAAACTTTTCAACTTTGGAAAATGGCACCATTTTTAACAAACATACGACAGGTGGTTTTGACACATACGCTGTTAAGATTTATAACGACGTAAAAACTTTTCCAAGTACGAAAAAATTCAATCTTTTACAAATATACTAGAAAATGAAATCGCAATTAAAATAAAAACTAAAGTTTTATATAAAATGGAAAACGTTTCGTTGAACAACTTGTGAAACGAACAATTTTATTCAGATTGTGTATATATATGTATAGTTTGGCCACAAAGTATCATTTGTGCACAAGTTGTTAAGAGCACTTTGTTTGAGTTAGGCAGAAATAGCTATATATACATAGGAACCCCTCATCTTAAGTCAAGGGTCAACTGTAGATTTAGTAAGTTTCTAGAGATGGATAATTTGCAACTGACACTGCCAAGAGTTTCCCCTTGTTTTGCATGTAAAGTTAAATTTCTCCCCCTAATATACACTGAATAGTTTCCAGCTATACATATATACACACAATGGAAACAAAGACAATGAAATAAATTCTATCTACAATTAGGAAATTATTTTTCGAAAAAAGTCGATACTGCACTCGAATGCGAAAAAATTGTTGCTTTAATTTTTGTTTTAAATAAACGTTTTCTCTCTAATGCGATTGTGGTCGATTCTCAATTGAACCACATAGTAGATTTATATCTACAGTATATTGAGTAACACTCTACAAGAGAAAACAAATTGGATTTTAAGCGTGTTTGATAAAAAGAAAATTGGATGGTCTGAAATTCGTGTAGTTAACGTTGCTGTGGACGCTTAACCGAAAAAAAGACGAAATACACAAAAATGCTTTTCAAATGGACGCTTTTATAATTATCGCATTATTTTAAATAAAACAATTTCAATTAAAATTTTAATATTTAGAGATTTAAAAGATTGCTTTTAATAGAACGCAAATTAGTTCGTTTTCAAAAAATAATTAATTTCATGTAATTAGCTCATTTTGCAACTTGCGCTGAAAACTAATTAATTTAAACATCAACTTCAAAGTGGAGGTAATTCATCAAAACCGAACGAATTTTTTTGGTATATATAAGTAAATATCCGGCCGATTTACTTCTAATAAACGTATGTTATACGAATGTAACATCTCTGAAAGGAACCAATTTACTTTATTGCCGTGAAGAGATTCAAAGAAGACACCCCAGAAAAAGGAAACAATAAACATTGATAAATGATAAAGTTCATGGCATAGAATATGGGGCTGTGAGGTACAATCTGTGATTTGGGATTTGCACAAGGTAATATTGATGTCGCCCATACCCTTGTATATATGTATATACTGTTTCTGGCATACACCAGCAAATGTCAATCACAGTTGGTGGCACATATCGAAAAAGAGCTACACTCAATTTCGACCGCATACACACACAACACTTTACGAACGAAAATTTATAGGGGAAAATATTTCGTTATTTTTTTTTGTCCTTGCAGTGTATGTGGAGACGATTTTTTTATTCTGAGAATTGACTGAAATTGGAAAATGGGATGTATTTTAAATTTTTCACAACAAACTTTATATTAATGTCAATTTTTGATGTAAAATGAAAATGGAAGGGAAAACGCGTATATATTTAATGGATGCAACACGTTTTCATTTAATTTTAGAGTGGTAGATGATGAGGGAAAGTCGGCCGCCTTCAAGGATTAATATAAGTAGTAATATACACAATCTTCCATTAAATCGTAAACAAGATTTCTTAAAAAATGGGTTCATTTTTCGGGGAGGGACAATATTTGTTAAATTTTCACCAACATTTTATGTATATGTATAATATATTTTCTTGGAGTTCATTTATGTTGTTTTATCCACTTGCAATAACTTACATTTACGTTTCGCAAATATAACAACCGCACATAAAAATAAAAAAAGACTTACCAGCAATCCATTTGTGCCGTTATGGTGACTGTAAAATTTTAGTAAAACTGTTTTATTTTGAAACATATTCGCTGAATACTAAACTAGCTCTTTAACACCCTTAAACTACATTACATCCGTTATATGCGAAACACCTAAATATATTTACAAGAGGTGTTTTTTAACGCCCAAATATACTTTTTTGGTATTAAGTTGTGTTTTATTTATTAGCCAGTGTTTCCAAAAAGAAAATATGGACGTGGTGAAATAAAATTGAATATAAGTATCTACTTGTACTGAAATATATACAGTTACTATTCAAATCAAAATTGTGATCTATTTTATTCAAATTGTTACAACGGTCGTAAAATTTTACAAAACAATTTCCATATTACATAAATATAGAAATGACGCAAAATATTTATTGATTGTAGGTAATAAAAGCAACTACTTTCTAACCAATTGCTTTACTTTAACAAAAGATTCACCTCAACAATAGTTTGGGCCAAAATTCTTATATATTTGTTGCCAGATGCCACTTTTATACAAAATATATTTAGTTTTTCACTACAACTGACTAAAAAAAATCTCCCAAATTAATCCCCTAGAGCCTTTTTAGACTTAATAATTTTTTTATTTACGAAAGAATTATTACACCTTTAACCGCATTGATTTAATACTACAATAGATCCTTAATTAACCATCATGATAACTCAATCAATCATTTAACATGACATCTTTATTAGTTAAAAGCTTTAATCACGAAAAAATACATTATTTAACAAACATTCTGAACGCAATTAACGACTTAAAAATGCAGTAATTAACATTTATTCAGTGGCAATAAACTAAATCTAGATCTATCAGACAATTTAATTTATATACAAGGTGATTCAATTTCAATAGGTAGTTTTAATATTAAAAAAAATTGTGGATTTACTTACTGCAAACTGTAATTCAATAAAAATTCCTTAAATCATGGACACTTTACCTGAAAATAAAACAAATCCTTTTAAATGTTTCGATAGTGAAGATGAAAATTGGTGTTACGCCAATGAAATCGATTTTAATTTGATTTCAGGCGTGTTAACATTGCATGTAAGTGGTAATTTGCCAATTACATAAAACAGTTATTTCATCATAAAAAATTACACATCATTATTGTAATAATTTTGCGAAAAAGTATCGTATTTCAATAGATTTTCGCCCACAGCATTAAAAACAGTGTCTCAAAAATAAGATATCATCGTATGCCCTTTCAACTACTCTCCTATCCATTATATTCTGCAACAACTAACAAATATCCAACATTTATCAAGGGATTTGTTAAAAACGCGCATTGAATACATTTTTGATAAAATTGAGTTGGTGGCAAAACAGGAAAACTAAGTGTGAAAGTTGCATGTGGCCACAAAGTTGACGTCTTCAGTTTCTAACTGCCGCCACCTTTCAAAGTCCATTGGGAACATAAGAGATTTGCCATTTTTGAGACCTTGCAAGTATTATGTATAGGCTTATTTAAGATTCGTTCCGCGTATATTGAGAATATCTAAAGATTTTCGGCGAGTTGCCCTCTTCAGAAAAACTTCATACGGTCTTTTGTTAGTGGAAAGTTTCTTCTAAAACAACATTCAAACATTCGTACGTAAAACATTTTTTATAATTATTATAATGCACTTTAATACCAAATCCCCCAATGAATGGAATTCAATTTCAAAATAATAAATAGTAAAATAATTCTGATTCATGTTGGCTAAAGAAGGAGAAATAACTTTATATAATTTACTTTTCAGTTTATTCATCCATTTCTGTCCACATTTTTACTCAGTGGAATACCCATCGTCTTATTTTTACCACTCATTCCATTTAGTATGTCTCACGCTCGTAACTATATTCCACTCTGCTTATATATTTGTTCTTGTGCTAGCGAAAAATTTTACTGTCACAATATTATCCCAGGAGATTTGTATTGTAAATGGTCGCCAACGTAATTTTTATCAGAAATTTCGCTCAACTTGATACGGCAAAAAGCGGAATAAAGTACATTATAAACACAAACCTCTTAAAATCGTACACATATATAGAACGAGTCGGCTTTTTGTTGTTTATAGCCAAACCATCCCTCTTACAACCCGAAAATAATATGGTTTAAAGGGTGAATCTGAACAATTCGCCGCCAAATGCGAAATGTTGGCATTGTAATAATAATAATCGATAAAAGCACGTAAAAGTGAAAACATATAAAATGACTCATTTTGGATTACCATAAATTTACCTTGGGTATACATTTTATTCTACCTAGCTATATGGACTGTTTCTTAAAGCCATTAAAAAATATGAAAGTCTCATCTACAAAGCAAGTAGATAAGGAATACAAATGATTTTTTTCTTTTTACGGCCATTTTACTTTTATAAAGATATTTCAGTTAATGTTTGCCATTTTCGTTTTTGAAACAAAATTTCATAACAATCCATCGTTTAAATTTCTGTTAATCAAATTTGGTACAACATATGTATTCGATATTAAATAATTGATTTTAATTTTTAATAACAACAAATTTGATTGTTCACTAAATGAGTTTCATGGTAGATTTTTGGAATTGCATATGTCATATAAATATATAGACTAAATTTGTGTAATTAATTTGATGTTGTTTATCATTAATATAGTAAAAAAGATGGTAACTGAAATTAAAGTTAATTTCGATAATCATTCATTGTTAAATATTGTATTATTACAAACTTAATTCCCATTTTACTAATTAATGTCACATTAACAACTTCTATTAGCAACAATTTAAATTATTGTATTATTTCTAATCCCCTAGGAAAAGTTGGAAATATTAATGATTAACGAACGCATGTTTATGCATTATAGAAAATTAAAATCTGATTTAAAATTTGCAAAATGCAATCTCTTATGCATTAATAAATCAGCTGCATTACTTTAATTAATTCTTCAATTTAAATAAACAATGCGTATTATAAGAAATAATTAATTAAGTACTCGTATTGGTATTATTATTATTGAATGAACGTATGATCTGGAAATTATATTAGATATAGCTAACACACATCATAATAACACAGATTATAACATAGTAAATTATGCATCATTTTCATAATTCACTGCAGTTATCAAATCCTATTTATACAACACATGACATCATGTTTATTGTAACAGCCAAAGTGAAATTAATCTGATGATCAGAGGCTATTATTGATAACAAGAGAATTTCTGTCTTATTATAACATGGCTTCTGTTTTGTACTCAAAAATATGGATTTGATCAAACTATTATATGGAAACAACAATAAATGTGTAGTTAGTAATTTATGTAGAAGTAAACAAGTACAGTTTATATAGTATTAATGAATGTCTGACAATTACACCTTAGGGAAATCCGCCTATAGCAATACGTCACATATAGCAGTAACATCACTTTGAAAATTTCACGTAGAAACTTGTAAATATTCCATAGGTTTCAGTATATGGATGTGGTTTTGCTTTTATATACATTGTATCGTCCATACAATATTATTCAACTTTTTTATGCATATTTAGTAGACACAAGCCATTTTTGAAAGCTTCATTTTCACAGGAAAACTTATCTATTTTTTAGTAATTTCATAAAACTAAATGGATTTAATTAAAGTTGTGTTGTTTTGTATGAATTATTGAAAAGTTCATAAAAATATTACGAGCTTATAAATATTTTTGCAATATTATAATTGTTGTCTAATACAAAGTGTCTTTGTGAAACTAAATATACCGTTATATAAATTAGTTCAACGAAATTGTCATTACAAAGGAAATTGAATTGCATGCTAATAATAGATGTGGAAAGCAATTTAATCAAGTATACCTTTACACACAGTAACAATAATATTCTTTAAGTTAATTCTTGTAGAGAAAGCAATAATAACTTTTTGTGTTTATGTACTGGGAAATTTATTGTTATTATTCCAAATAACAATCAATATACACTGTACGTATTCAAATAAGGCAAAACAAAACAATTTAGAAATTTACTGTATATTTTTATATATAATCATTCTTAATCATTAACATTGTCACCATAAATTACAGCTTTCGATATAAGGCCTATTGTTCTATTTTAGAAAATACATAGTTTTTCAATGAAGATGTTTTGTGATTTTAGATTTATTTCTAAATGAAAAACCACTCAACAACATTCTGCTTTGTATTGAAATTAAAATAAAAATACTACACACAAATGGATTTTGAAAAAGCTTTCTTTGAAGTTTTCCAAAGTTCAAGTAATAAGTTTTTCCGCTGAACTCAACAACTTATTTATTGAATTTACAATAAAGTTATATATGAAGAGAAATATGAGAGAATTACAGTATTCTTAAATGCATTTCTCTAACGAAACAAATAATACTTGTATGATATAATTGATTAATTCTAATTTGCAGTAAATCTTCATTAAACATTTTTCAAACATTAATAATGAACTGATGTATTTTGTTATCAGAAAAGTTTGTTCTTTTCTCAACAAACTTTAATTCCGATGATTGGTTTAATAAAGACAGTCTTGCTAACAGCACAAAAATAGGTTACTTGGTAAGTTAGTGTTAATATTTAGTACATTTTCCTGTACAGTTGTAAAACCCAAAGATGTAGAGAATGCTTTCCCAGGGAACATGTATGATGAAATTCCGCGTGTTTATACAACGCACATAAATTTTCAGATATCATGTGACATCTAAAAGGAAATATTACGCTCCAAAATAATCTTGCACTTACCACCAAAGTTTATTACTTAGTGGTATATCGTTTACTAGCTAAATATCTCAATTTAACTATTACCTTATACATTTTCGATTAATTATTACACTATCGGCAAGATTCAGAAAAGGTGCTTTTCAACCTTTTTATCCATACAGGTAAAATGCACCCTGTATACAATGAAAACTTTACACAAGCACTGAAAATTTGGTAAGACTTTTTTAAATTAACGAAAAATATGAGTCTGAATATTACAAAAAGTAGTTTCTATATCAGTTACGTAAAAATACTCTTCAATTGACAAGAAACCCCTAGTGAAAAGTTTTTTAGACCTACAATTTACTTGTCTAATACTTTGTACAATTTTCTCTCTGGAGATGACATCCCACTGATCCAATAAAACAGAACCTTTATAAATATAGGCCTTTTATCAAAAACTTTAAGGGTACATTTTACCTATAAATGTATGCTCGCATTTATTTATTTGATGTATTTGTGGTCTTTTCTTGTATTTAAATTTTTTCCAAGCAATTTCAAAGACGTTTTATGGTGGCAATGAAATTGCTGCACCCTCCAATAAATATGCCACTTTGTGTTTCAGCTCTGAACCAAACAAACCCCAAGGTCGTAGTTGGGAAAAGGTCACGAAAGGCATAATTTTTTACGAAAAAAATACCCCTTCCGAGTCTAGACCTCCTCCACGATTTGTTTGAAAATGTGGGCCGAATTATTTTTTATCAGAACCGAGGGATTACTTTGAGGACGTCTTTTCCAATTTTAAAAATAGATAACAGTCTCTAAATTTCAAATGTGAACCTGTTACTGATCTTCTTCATCTTATGTCAGTATTTCATATAAAGCAAAAATTAATAGTCTATATCGCATTTTCAATGAATGTATCGACTTTTTTTAGAATTTGCAACAAATTTCACAGAATAAATGTTATTAAAGAAAATAATACTATTATATGTTATAATATGCTTTTAGAGGAGTTTTTGAGGGGTGCCATTTAATTTCATTTCAGTATTGAAAATTGATTCTATTATAGATAACACACAAAATGTGTGTATATATAGTATATATACATATATAGAGTTGAATGCAACATAAAAATGAAATTTTGAATGAAATAAATCATGTGTAAACATTCAATGAACATTGAAAAACGGAAAATGATCACTGTTAGCAATACGTTTAAAAAATGTACTGAAATGAATTATTATTTTTTTCTAAAATATGTTCATATTTGTAGACATACATATATATACTTTTAAGAGATAAGATTTTTATTGTGTATATGCCTATTTGATGACGGTTATATATTATATATGTAAAAGATTCAAATATTCCATTTGCGGAAAAGTTGACAAAGCATCATGTAGTTAAAAAGAAATTCAAATTGAAATGCCTCTCTCACTGAAAATAACTTTCTGACAAGATAATAAATGTCAGAATAACTGGAATATTATAAGGTAATGTGTCACTTTGCGACCGCTTTCCTAAAATATTAAACAATTTTTGTATAAATTTCGAGCCGCATTTAATTAAAGCCACACTTTAATGTTTCCATTTATAATTCTTTTTCTTTTACAATAAAATTGGATAATCTAGTTAAAAGACAATATTATTCGTAGCGTCTAAGTAATTACATTATTTCCTTGGCGTCGAAAAAGGAAATAAATATAATGTGATGGTACGATTATTTGAAAAATTGACCATATATGGACAATTAACTTGTTTGATGGACATTAAACTTTTTCCTTATATTCGTTTCCTCTTTTGCTTCCCATTACTGTGCCATTACACTAATGTACTAATAAGCCTTAACTAAATTTTTATTAAAATTACTTGCGCTTAAACTAAAACATGTCATTGCATTTTCATAACGTTTTAAGTACCTATATTCGAGACGTAATTAAGTAACTATTTAGTAAATAATGTTCTCTACACTGTTGACTAAAGTTTTAAAGACCCTTAGCTTTTTAGATAAAGCTTCTAACTAATTAAGGGGTTGTGGATTATGTGCTTCCTCTCTGAACTTAGGATTTACGCTGAATTGAATTATGTCAGAATTGACGGAAGAGGAATCTTTTCGACAATTATTATTGGACCTCTTCAATATGACAATCAAATTAAATATGATTTATAATAGGAATTTATACGTATATATCGATTATTAAAATAAAACATACTCCTATAATTTAAATATAAATTATATATTTTTCAAAATTTATTGTGATGACATTTTTAACTGACGTTCTAAATAGTTGCCATTTCTTTAAATACAATTATAAGCGCATTAAAATTCGAAATGGATGGTCGTAAATTTGTTTTCCACTCTTCAAATGTCAGATATAATTCAGTTTTAAATAAAATTTGATATGTGCATTTAATTTTCTTAAATTGTACTGGGAATAGAGATTTTTCTATATGAAAAAACTATGTTTCGTTCAATTATGAAGAATTTTTCAGATAAATCTATAGGGTTCATTGATTTTTACAACCGATTTACGGTTATTTTATAACTTTGTTTTCTATTTTTATTAAAAAAAGTACTACATCTTCCATTCCTAATAAAAACAGACTCCTGCAAGAATTTTGCTATATATTTGTCCAGTGTTTTCTAAACAAAACATGGTTAAAAATAAATTAATAAATTTCCAAATATCGATATTTGTCCCCCATTTAGTTAGGTGTAAAAACACTGCTGTTTACACTTAGATAACCTGATTTATAAATACCTAGATTCAAAATCCTACTCCCTTGACCTGTAAAAGTAACGAAGAGGAAAAATCAACAGAATCGCCCAAACATTTTCTAAAAGTTGGGTATAAATTAAGAGCGATTTCGTTGTATGTGCTTTCCTTAAAATAAATAAATGTGAGAAAAATCACATTCGTATAATGCCAAAAAAATACACAATTTTACAATTTTGGCATACGTATTTATAATTTATTGGTATTGATATCTATACTGCAATTCAATTGGCAATAATGGACTGTAGTGAAAAAAATAACAGGGCGAAAAAAGGCATTGACTCGAACTAATTCACTGCACGTCAAAATCCACTGCTATAATAATTTTTCAAAAAAAAACCTCCGGACCTTTTTCAATCAGACGCGCGTGTTGGAAAGGGTCGAATGCTGATAACATTACTGATAGCATACTCACTCATAAAATCAATAGGGGCTGGTATGGGAAGAGTCCACCCTCACATTTACCACTCCACTACCATACTAACCCCTTATGCTTGAGGTGACACAATATAGATTTACTGCAAAGCCGTTATAAATCTGTAGGACACTGAAAGAAGACTTACAGACAATCTGAAATGCATGTTTTATAAAACGGGACCATCGAAATGTGAAAATAAATACTGGTGCCATTTTCTTGACTGGAATTTATAACAGATTACAATGACGGACTGTGAAGGTGGCCATTTCGAATGGAAACATTTATCGTGATTACATGTATTATATGTAAAATTTAAATACACTTGAAGAAATACATATATTACTATATATTTGCAATAAAATAAAAATGCAGTAGCTCGTATGTGTTTATTATGCTCCACTTCCGTATAGTCATAAATTTATTTACTTTCGTTTTACGGCCGTAAAAGAATAGAAACTATAATTTTCTGTATAACGAAAACCGATCCATTTTTAGAAGAATGGAAAGGCGTGGCAAGGAAATAGAAGAAAATGGAATTATGAAAAGTAATTTGAATCTTTACGATTCTCTCTCCCCGTTATTCCTTTTAAAATAATTTACATATATTTGTTTTAGTAGTAATTAAAGATTTTTATTATAAATTATATAAGTTTCAAAATGCAATTTTATTTCAATTATGTTATAAATAAAACATAATGAAAACATTCAGATAAATATCTGGACGAATAATACTTTTAATATTTCGATCTTAATCGTTCCGTTTAAGTAAAACTTTTCCTTCTGATTATAAAATTTACCATTTAAAGATAGTTTGACCCAGTTTCCAGAGAACCAAAAAAAGAATTGCTTCAGTGCATAGTTTCAGCGTTGTATCTACTTTAAAATTTTTGCCCTATTATAATCGAAATCCAATTTGAGATGTAGTTTTTATGTAAAATTATTACGGAAGTAATTATTACGAAATAAAATAAAAAATATTAGTTGGAAACATTTCCCACACTAAAGGTTAATTAGTAAGCAAATAATTTTTCACCGTATAAAATGCAGAAAATTTGATATTGCTTTTATAAACGTTTTTTACACTCTCCATTAAAACCACATTCATAACCGTGTAATCCCACGGGATAAAGCATTTGAAACAAGTGTATTTATGACCGCAAATAAGCTTCTTATCCATTTGGTGTTCATTAAAGCAAATAATGTTTTATATATCAATATTAGTTTCTGTTTTGCACTATAATCCCTACATTGATGGCCGATAATTAACCTGGTCGCCCAAGATGAAATCCTTCTGGGGTTGATGTTATTATCTAAGGGAAAATGGGAACTGGTCTACTTCACTTACAAGAACCAAGACCTTGATAGATTTGGATTTACAAACTTATAGATTATTATACTGGCCAACCTATTAATAAGGGTGGCTTAAACATCCCCTAAAACTACATTAGCTTCGACAAAGTAATTTACAAGTAAATTCTTGGCCTATCCTACGTGTAAGTTGCACTGTGTGTTGTGGTTTTCGAATAAGCCAAAGGGGCTGTTATTTATTTCGACTATACCCATTAGGTATAAAACACTCTTCTTTACTGAGGGCCTACATAAATTTTTCTTGAATCGATCAAATGTTGTCCTGCAGCCAGTTTGAACATTAAATTATTATATCCTAAACTGAAATTATCAGAATTGTTCTACTGCCAAATTTATAAGGCCCTGCTTTGGTGGGTCGGTTTATTGTGAAGCTCTACATCCTATTTCCTTCAATTATCGATTAATTTGACCCCTAAAATTCCATCTCGTCCTATTTCCCACAATATTCTCTACATGATTCATTGCATCTAAAAAATTTACTATAAATGTGAAAAAAATATATCCATTTTAATTGTGTTCATTATTAATGGACTTTTCAAATAAAATTTTATGAATTATTTAAAAAATCATCCCATTTTCACCATTCATCATAAATTTTTATCGTAAATAAAGCACTATACATATATAAACATTATAAATTAAAATTAAAACTCAAATGTCCGTCCATACCTAAACATGTATTGTTATTGAATAAATAATATTGTTGGGAAATTGCTTTTGCATACACTTTAGAAAATGGTTAAATAACATAAATTTTTCGTTTTCTGTTTTATAACAATCGAAATAACTATAGTGTTTTATAATATTGAAAATCTTCCCCAATTTCGCATGCAATGTAAATATTCAATATTTTATTTATGTAAATATACAAATTGCGATTGCCAAATAATATAGTATAGAAAGTAGAAATAAACTCTAAGTACAGTTATTATCAGTATGTACCAGATGGGGCAGTTCATTTTGAAACGTATATAATTTTGTTTTTACATGCATACGTAATTTTTATTCATCAGCATGATGGAAACAAAAAAGAATATTTGTAATTAGAACGTGTGCCCAGGGTATGTTGTTTTCCAGCTTTGAAACAACATGTAATAGTGTAAGATATGATTAAATTCAGTAAGCACACTAAACATTACACAAATATAATATTGCAAATGTAGTTTCAGGGAAAATAAAACAACTAAATTAATTTGCAAACGTGGAAACGAACGACTGTTTACCTTGACCTTTATTTTACAGGTAAGTACATGTTTAATGAATTTCAACCGCAACATTTTGAACTAAGTATTAAAATTTTCTTAAACTATACTTTTTTAAAAATAGATTTGATTTAGATCATTAAAAAATCTGTAAATAACTAATGGGCAAATAATTCGATACACCTACGTATAATTTATCTAGTTATTTTAAGTTTATGTATTTTAAAAAATCTTCAAGACTTTGAATTAAATTTTTTATTCAATCGTTTATTATTCAATTACGTATATCTAGTATTTACCCTTTATTTGAGTTTTGCTGAAACACGTATATATAATTCTTTGTAAGAAATCACGCAATATTTTACCATGTCCACCATTTTGTGGCACATATTCATAATATATAGTATGTATACTCATAATGTTTAAAAGAAAATGTCAAAACCAAGAACAACTTCCATTGAAATAATATAAATTTATTAGATGCTATAACATTTTCATAAATGTGAGCAAACATGGTAAAACAAAAGGAGTTATTCTAGGTTGTATTTTCAGAAAGCTGAGAAATATCTGCACAATGGTTAGGTATAATATTGTAATTGAAATTTTTCATTTCCAAGAAAATGTACTCGTGTCCGATACGTATCTAATTGTGAAGTACAAATTAATTTAATTAAATTTTAAACTAGTGAAGAAGTGCACACTTTTTGGAGGAAAGCACTTCTAAACTTGCTCGTTTGAAAGTTTTCCCGACTATATTCGTATAATCTCTTGTAAAACGACAAAGGAGATTCTAGTGAATAAATTACAGAGCAAGAAACAATTTTATTCGAAATAAGTTCATATGATATAAACAGAAATCAAATTAAAATTTAAAACGACCCCTTTTAGATGTATGTATATGTACCTGATATAAAATAATGAATATGAATTTGTACGAATGTACATTTTATTATCTAATTAATTTTAAGCACGTTTTGCTTTAACCATCTGTACTTATTCTATTCGTTTTTTATTTGTGAATAATAGGCAATAATATTTTGTAAATATAATTGCGCTTAACAGTTATTCTCTAAACGTGAACGAGATTTTCAGTATGTAATTTGCATTTTAACGAACTGAAATCTTTTTAGTCAAACTCATAAAATGTAAAAATTAATTAAAGTGGTATGTCTAGTGCAGACAATTTTGTACAAAAAGTGCACATTAGTTAGTGTCTAACCGTTACATCTAGTTTAGAATAAAAAAATCTGTTTTTTTGTTAGAATAAATAGTAAACACCCTAATATAATAAAGTATAAATTTCTATATAAACTGCATTTTAGAATCGCACTATTTAAACTTAAATGTGTAGTGGGAACATTTTAATATTTAAACTTTGTATGCCATTATATAATACAACTATAATCAACTTTTGACAAACTTTAAAATTAAAACAGGAACTAAAATTTCTTTTAAGAATTTAAAATTAAACAACTTTTGCTTAAATTAAATAGAAATTCCACAAATTAAATAATGTTCCGTATGATAAAACTGTCTCCGAAAGCTACAAAACTTTTCTTATACATATTTCCGTTCTTTTCGTTTTTATTAATTACACTTAGGTATACTAATTACAAAAATTCTAATCATCATAATTAAAAACATCCACTAGTGTACCCCAAATATTGTAAATACGTCACTATAAGTGGTTTCTTTAGCTTTTTGTAATTACAAGTTAATAAATGGGCTCGAATTTTTATTAAGATGGTATGGATGAAAAAACTTCTTTGATATATCAAATAATTTCGGGTCAGTATACGTTTTTCTTGTCAACAATTTTGCTTTTACGTCTTTTTTCTTCTACCGTACTTTCCCTGTTATTGGATTTGACTTTAATGGCTAACTCTTTATAATTTAATTATCTTTGTTTGTCAACTTTTCTTATTAGACAACAATGGCCATCTCAAACCTAAATTTCTTTAAATAGTTGGTGAACCAAAACCGAGAAACTTGTGTGTCTATTACGTTTTTTATCGCAGATTCGTAAATAAGCTTACGGTTTGTTAAAATCAGATTGAATCGTTTTAAAGATAACATTTTATACTGTTTCGTCTTAAAATTGGGATACATAAATGCGATATTGTGTAATGCACACTGTACTGTTTGTATGTCATTGATTTCAATGGCAATAACTATGATAATTTGTAAAATTATGTCACAAAAGGCGATAGCTAGTCTCGCAAATACGCTCTTTGTAAACACATTAATGATATTTCCATCAGTTATAGATGAATGAATACTATAACGGAAAATGCAAGATGAATTACGAGTGTTTCAAAGCAATTCATATATGATTATATGATATGGCGATGAATTGAATATATTATATTTCGCGAACGAGTTTTCCTAGTCACGTGACTGTTAGTTCGTGATGTGCACAATTTTTTCTATTAAAAATTACATCATTTTCCACCAAAATCGTATATATAAATGAAACTGGAATCTGTTAAGTTTCGTGCACAACTTTTTTTTGTAAAATAAATACTAATAATTTTTCGTTGAAACAAAAGTGAAATTTCACTAGCTTGTCATATGCAGACAAAAGCCCAAACAAGCGCATATTGGCTTCTAATCTGACATTGACAAATGTTTAGTAATTACAAGCATTCCGGACACAATGTCACTTTCGTACAAGAAAAAAAACACCACTATTCCGACACGTTTGAAGAGTAGAGCTCTTTAGGGTATCTTTACAAAAATAGAAACGCTTTTCTCATCGCGTACAATAAATATCGATTCCAAACACTAGGTATAGATAGATGTATGTACGCTAAACCTAAATGTGGCAAATATAAATCACAAAACAGTTTTAAAATTTAAAACAGCAATTTTCAAATGAGCAGGGTTGATTGTCTTGTAAAATGTGATGGATTAATTTTTTTAAATTAAAAACATAAAAAATACAGTAAAATTTGTATATAGTCCAGTTTAAATATGCATTTTATTCATTTATTAGAAATGCAAATAAAGCTTTCTATTTTTTTTTTTTATTACAATACACAATACATCTTATATAACTTCGTGCAAGAATATTTGAACATTTTCAAGTGTTGTTTTGTTCAAGACACATCCCTCACTTGCGGAAAGTAAATTATTCATAAAGGAAATAACGTCATAAAGGGCGGAAGAATAGGCGTGTTTTCTTCATTATATCTTTAGTTTATTTACATTCATGTGAGGTAGAATATGTTTTTTAAATAGTTTGTAAAACAAGCAAATGTTAAGTAAATAACATTCGATAAGGTGTAAATGTAATTGCGCTATAATAAATATTTTAGTACCTAAACTTTCAAGTTGCAACTAAATTAAGATGTTTACATTTATTTTGTTTGTTTTACTTTTTTAATGGTATTCATATAGGAAATAATAAATTACCACCGCCACTGAAACTCCACCACTCTATTTCATTTCATCTATATTAATAGGAAAAAGATGTAGAATAATTCATGAGATTCTTAACCCCCAATATGAATGCTTCTTTTTACAATTAAAACAAGCCTATAATAATAATTTCGTTCAAAAAGCTTCACTGAAAATATCCTCCCATTCTTTTCCTGAAAACCGGCGATCTGAAGAAATACCGGCGGCGAAGCAGAAAGAAACTGACAGCGAATACGAATTACGAACGAAACATTTTATTTTATTTTTTTAAACTATAATATATGCCCCTTTAAATGTCAATTGAATAAATGTATTTGTGAGGATTGAAGTAATTTTCAGTGTAAAAGGGGTAGGTGGATGGTAAGTGCTAAATTTGTGGTATGAAAACTTTTGGTGGTGAAAAGCGACCCAGTTTTAGATGTGCGATACCTGATACCAATACATTTTGTTGGTAATCAATCGTTTTTGTTTCGCTCGTTGATGACATACGGTTGTTTCTGTCGAATGTTAACGTAAATTCATTATAATCTTGTTGGTGTATAGTTGAATTGGGACTAACACTGATTTAAAGCTTTACACACAGTTTGACCACCATTTTAAACTATTGTTTTCATCAACAAAGGCACGTTTACATTAAAGGTGGTTGTACAATTTTTTCATAATACGACAATAAATTGTCATTAACACTAACTAGTATTTAGTTGAATAAATTGTGGCACAGCTCGTAAAAATTAAATATATGTACACAGCCACTGTCGCATACTTCATCCCCAATAAACATTTCAACCTTACGAGACTAATAGAAAATTCTCTGTGTGTTTAAACTTAGAATAAGCACAAAAGATGATACCGCAAAATTTATACTCTGTGACTGTCGTGCATTTGCTTAAAAAACATCAACCCTTCGCAAAAGCTTAAAAGACCTATTCCACGTCCGTACAGAAGCAAAAATAGAACACCAACAGTTCAAAAAGTGTAAAAGTCTATTTTATACAAAAATCAGCCACGTTTATCTAATTAAACCGTATAATAACATATAAATCTGGGTTAATATATTTCGGACTGGATTTCTTTCTTTGAGCAGCAATCAATTCAAATATTTTTCTAAGCATTATATATATTATACACATATATATTTTATCCTTTTTTTGTTGTTATTGAATTTATCGTATACTTGAAGCGAATTCTATCTGCTTGGACTTCCTTTCTACGCTGTTGTCAATATTATTTATTTGGTCCAGTAAAGCAGAAAATTGTCGGAAAAAAATAAATACCATAGAAAGGATATGTTATTTTTAAAAATTTATATGCCATGGTTTAGAAGATTACATTGTAATAATATAAGCCTTCAACAATAGTTGGTATACGCGTAAAATTTAATAATGTAACAGAAAAGGTTCTTGTTATATATAAAAAAGACCATTATAAAATATTATTTTAACAAATTGTAATTTCATATAATATATCACAAAACGCCTTTCTTCCTTATTTCTATATACTTAGAATGCTTTTAAAGAAATCTAACATTACGGGTAGGTATATTTTTATAAAGAGAAAAAGATCTTCCTTTAAAGTGCTGGACCATCGCCCAGAAATCTTTTAAAGTATCATCTGCATTAAAAACGGGATTTATTCAGCTTCTTTCATAAAATATCACTCCTACAGGTTTGGAAATGATCGTTTTCGGCAATGGTAAGTGCCCTTTAATTTCACCATTTGAAAACAAACAGAAAATGCACAGTCGAAACTTAACATGTTGCCAAAACTTTATTAAATGTTGGCCCAAAATCATTAATGCATTTTTTAACAATTTTTCTTATACCGCATTCTTATAACATATCACACGATAAATTAGAGAATGAGACAATTTGATTTAAATTTTTATCTAGGATTTATAAAACTGTGGCCCTTTTACTATGCCATTCCATTAATACAGAATAAATTTGAAAAATAAAACATACATTTTCAAATTACGGTTTGTAATGGAAATGAACCTTTCAGTTACATTAAATTTATATTCCAATAAAAATGCAATTTATTTAAATTTTAAAATCTTCATTTTAATCTATTGTTTATAAAATATTCATGTTGTGCTATCATCGTAAAATAAAATATTAATCACAGATACGATATTGCTTTTGTGTGAAATGTTGTAAAAATTAAATCATAAAGATTGTTCGTAATGAATATGTTAACGTCATATAAAAACTATCTATATCTATTATGTTGAATGAAAACCGGCACCTAAAAGCTTATTAAATATGACCAAAATTATAACGTGTTAAATAATTTGGCCACTGATTTATACCATCTACCTATTACTTCTTTTTGGAAATCGGACAGTTGTGATTGATGACTTATTATATGGACATCTATTATACCATAAAAATCTATATGGTTATCGAATAAATGATGGTATTATTATTAAGTTTACAAATTGTAAAATAATGCATTTGTATTATTTTTATAAAAATAAACATAAAATCCATTTTTCGACAATAAATCAATGAAACTAATAACTTTCTAATTATCCATTTAAATGTTAATTTTAAAAAAATCATTAAAAATAGTGCTTTAAACGGTTATTAAATGTTTTTCCT
>SSSI01002013.1:0-12210 GCA_004796505.1 Oryzaephilus surinamensis
ATTTTCTTTACGTATACAGTCATGAAGGTGTGTTTGTTGTGTTTTCTTTGAAAATTTCCGAAATAATTGCTTTTCATTAGGTTGTATTTAAGAAACAGCCCGTCCATGGTTCTTTATATCCACAAGTTGAACCAGATCGTAATTTCCGAAAGGAAGTATTTGAATCTGAAAGAGTAAATTTGAGACAGCCAAGGGATGGAGTGGGCAGTAAAATAGGTAAATTTGTAAATTTATTTTAAACTTTGGAATTATTTTAAAAAATTGTAAATTAATTTAAAAATAAACGCATTGCGAAGGATGGAAAGAACGTGATGCAAGTAAGTTTGTTGTTGTAAAAGCACCAAAAATGTTTCAAATATCATACTTTTGCACTTTAATATTATCATCATCATACTGAATTTGAAACATATGCTTTATCTTTTGTTTATTATCATTTTTTTAGTTTTTTTTTTGTGCAACTTTTACTCCATATTTATTTTTTGTCTTTATATGAATAAAATATACAATTTGCTTGCAGACAATAAAATTTCCAAGGGATTACATTATTTTTACATCCATTTTAATTCATTTCATCTCATTTCTTCACTTTCAGTTTCATCTTTCTCTAAATCTGTCTAATAGTGTAGTACAGGAGGGCAAAATTTTATGCTATAATAGGGAGATATTGGATTTTATAGTTTTCTTATGTGTCACATTCACAGTGTTTTTCCCAAGCATCCAATTTGTTAAAAACAAAAAAAGACAAACATTGTGTATATGTTGTTTAATGTGTATATCTGCAGGAGATGCAGAACTGGATCAGCTAAGAAGACGTCTACGTGAAACTGAATTAGCAATGGAACGTATTGTTGAACAAATGGCCAAAGTGCCATTGAAGATGCAGCAGGTGCGCCAACAATATTTACAAACTCAATTTTTTATACATACATTACTACTTATAATTATACTTTTTATTATATTTTCCCCTCCTGATCCGCACTACCGGCAGCTTTTGCTTTTCTGGCTAATTTTTATTTCTAATTTTATTATTTGCATGTGCTATTTTTTATTTTTATTTATTTTTAATAAAAATAAGTCTAATAAAACGATGGGACCACGATTGGTAAGAGTGGAAAATGGAGCAGAGAAACATTATTATCTCTTTTTTTTTGTATTATTATGTAAAAAGGTTGTTTTTGTTTTTTAACTTGTCTATATTCGTAGTTGTAAATGCGATGTCAGCACTATTGGATGAAGTCGATCAAGAAATCGAAGCCCGCAAAAAGGCTAGTGATGTTACAAATCAGGTAACAGTCAGTTTTACCAGCAAATTATATAGGAATTAACTTAAAAAACAACCCCTTAAAATTTCTATATTATATAGCTTACTGACAGTTGATTTTTTATTACAGCTTTATTATTTTTATTTCAGTAAAAACGCACAAAAATGGAAAAAATCATTTGCAAATTATTATTTTTTTGATTTTTTAGAATAGGCATGCAATATACTGCTTTATTATTTACGTGTTTAGTTATTCGTTGTATTAAGTGGAAGATTTTATTTTGTTTGTTTGAATGGAATTGTTTTAACTTTTTTTAGGAGGATAATTTAGCGAATGGAAATGCTGTTAAACCACAAGAAGAACAAGCAAGTGTTAAAATTGTTGGTATGGAAATGACGGCCAGCTGTGAAGGTGGTAAAAAATGGTCACGACCCAGTTCACCAGTTTTACCAAATAATACGCCAGCTGTACCCAAAGAACCAAGTCCACCACCTCAAGTAAATCAAAATAACTGACTTATTTTGTAGATTTAAGTTGTTTTTTTTTCAATATAAAATAGGAAATTTACTTGGAGGGAGCTCTTCCACCCCAATCGCAATTACTTGTCACCGATTCAGCAACTGAAGAACAGAAAAATTCAACAGAAGATGAAACTCCGATTGTTTTAGCTGGAAAAATGACATTGTCTGTAATTAGTCTTGATTCTTCTGGTAAGTTTTCATGATTTAATTTCTGGAAATTCGTCCGAAAAAAAATTAGTTAATATTATAAAGTTATACGCATATTTCGAATGGAAATTTTAGGTTCAAGAGTTTCTTTCTAGAATAATACGATAATTGTTGCCTTATTTATAAAAAAAAATTGCCTTCCAAATGACTGTATCAGTCAAATTTAAAATTTCATTGTAAAAATCTGAATGTTATCGCTTAATGTTTAAATAAAATTTGTTTTTGGTTTGTTTTTTATTATTTTATTTGAAAATGGAAATTTAATTTATTAATCATCAGGTATGTAAGTGTGTGTGTAAAAATTAATTGTTTAACTTTTATACCAATTGTTATTAACATTTTGTTAGGGGAAAAAACAATCGTTTGTCGTTTTTTTCTGTTCCAATTAACAGATTAATATATAAAATTGTACACAAACTATTATAGCACATATTATCCTTTTTTTGTTGTTGTTGGAAAGACCCCAATTCTCTTTTATTCTAGAAATAATACTCGGGACTTAATTACACTGTAAAATTATATAAACAATTTACAGAAAATGGTAATGACGATTCAAATTTAGAAAAAAAAGTACAATTTGATACTGGAGCAAGAAGTAGTAGTAGTAATGCATCGGAAGAATTTGAGAAAATAGACATAGAACAATCGGTTGAGGCACAAATTGCAGAAATTATTGAAGAAGCACGTAATATTACAGCTGAAGTGGAGTTGGTCAAAGATAAATTGAAAGAAACTGAAAACACGAACGAAGAACAAGACGACAATGTTGTGGACGAATACGAATTAAATGAAAACGAGAAACAATTAGATGAAAACGAAGAAATTGACGATGGAAATAATTTAGAAGAAAACGAAAAGCAGTTGGAGGAAAATGATAAAACAGACGAAGACGAGGTTCAAGAAGAATTAAAAGAAGATGCAGAAATCATTGTGGAAGACAAAACGGAAGAGACTGATGACCACGAAGAACCTAGAGACACAGAAATAGTGTTAAAATCTGCTGAGCAAGAAATAGAGGACGACGAAGATGAGGCAGACGATGAGGAAGAGGAAATCGTTGAAGACGATGAAGATCAAGAGGAAATAGAAGTGGATGAAGACGAAGAAGTGGAATACGAAGAGAGTGATGATGAAGGTGAATCAGAAAACGAAGAACAACGAGTACAAGTTGTTGCTGCTAATGGTAATAATGTTAACAATGAGTTTAAAAACCATCTAGAAAATAATGGAGATTCTGCAAGTCAATCAGAGGTAAATTATTTAATTATACGCCTATACCAGATGTCCGTATTCGTATAAAATATATTTTATTATGTGGCAGGATGAAGATGTGGAGGTTGAAGAAATTATTGAGTATGTAGACGATGATGATGAGGAGGAAGACCAACCAGATGATAATAATATTGAAATTAGAAATGCAAACAATACAAATGGTGCATGAAAATTTATACCATAGTATAAATCAGATGCCAAATATCGAAAACTAAATTATTTTATATTTCTTTAATATTATTAATTTATTAAATAAAATAATTTGCATGAGACAGGTATTCATATACATATTATAATTATAAATATAGATTACGCATAGTTTTAATATTATATTGTTTTTAAAAATGTTACATTTAAAAAGTATTTATCGATATATTAATGAATTGAGAGTGATATTTGTTAGGTTTGTCATACGTATATATCCTATACTATAAAATTGTACTCCTATGTTTTTGAATTTTGTTAATAAATGATTTGGAATTAGTTATTGTAGTGAATAAAACCCACATGTGTGTTTGTGGCTTTATTATGATAAAGTTTGATACACATTAACTATAATTAATTATAAATTATCCTTTGACCCATCCACGTTTACCTTCACCTGTTAATGTCCAATCGTGGTGAGCGGAAGTGGCATTTCCAAAAGAAAATGAAACATTTTCCGGCGGTGGAAACCAATCGTATCCGTGAATATCACAATCTTTCTTAATCATTGCGAGGAGAGAAAAAACAACAGCACAATTTAAACCAACGATTCGTTTTCTAGTCCAAACGCCCATAAGACTGCCTACTGCAGCTCCAGCTAGTCCCCAATTGAAAACATCATCCTTTTTTCTAAAGCTGGCAGCTCCGTTTGCTACTAAAACAAATGTTGAAGCTATTCCCATGATTGGTAAACTAATAAAAGCGATTCTTCCTAAAGCTGGTAAATATTTTGTGGGTCTTGAATAAAGTACCAAATCGGCTGCTGAAGCACTAGCGGCCACAAAACTAGTGGCCTTCATAACATTCCACCATTTCTCGAAAATGTCAACTCCCTCCGGTTTTTCATAGTATTTTATAGGGGATCGTAATGGAAATCTTTTATATATGACACTATCAACGTACATTCTATCCATTTTAATAATATTGTTATGTAAACTTTGGCAGACAAGACGACATTAAGGTTATTTTGACATTTGAAAGATGATTTAGTGCACAGGCTACCAACAGTTAACGATAAATTTAGTTGCCAAATTTAAAATTAACCAAATTAAACTGTACATATATATTTAAAACCAGTTGAACCATGGAATAATTTTAACAAAAACCATAAATTCTATTTGTACGGGCAGTAAATGTTCGACAATTTTACTATTTCTATAAAATATTTTATTGGTAAGTAGGAAGTAAGACTTGACAACAACGTATTAATCATCTGTTTGTCACCAAAATAAACGTCAGTGGTGTGCTGAACAGCATAACAAAAGAAAAAGTTATAATTTTAAAAATGTAACAACTAAAATAATGGCTGAAGAAAAAATATTCGTATCATTTGTGTGCCAACGGTGCTCACAATCATTACGTTTAGATGAATCACTAAATTCATTTAGTGAACATACTTCAGCTGAACTAAACAGTAATGCAAATATAGATTTATGTACGTTTGTTGATATTTGCTAATTTTCTCTTATTTTTAGTACCCATACATTCCAATCCAGATGTCGATTTAGAATCGCAAGCCACTAGTTTTGACCATTATGTGCCCCCATGCCGTTTATCAGATTCAGGAAATGGTGCTAACGGTTTTATGTTCTTATCAAATGAAAATGAAGTCGATTTATTAAGTCAAAAATTCAAAGTAAAACGTTTTCTCAACCGTTCGTGCCGTAATAATAAAACTGTGGACTTTTTAGGTCAATGCAGCGTTATTTGATACATTGTCAGGCAATTCAAACATAGATCATCCATTATGTGATGAATGTACAGATAATTTAATAGAAATATTGGAACAACAGTTACGAATTACTCAAGCAGATTATGACGATTATCATAAATATTATAAAATGTAAACATTTTCAACACAGTTTCTCACAGGTTTCGTTAAATCAGTTATTTTAGGTTGTGTAATGAAGGCAACGAACCAAAACTAAGCGAATTGGAGAAAGAATTAAACGATTTGAAATCGGAAGAAACTAGATTATTGGAAGAATTAGGCGCTTTACAAAAAGAGGAAGTGGAAACTTTGAAAGCCATTGAAGAACAAGAAACAATTTCTACGAAAATCTCTCAGGAAGAGGAACGTTATTGGAAAGAATATACAAGACACAGACACGATTTTATGACCACAGAAGAAGAACAGCGAAGGTGGAAACTGATCACGTACCGTTATAATTAATTTCATTATTAATAATTTATTGTAGCCTTGATTGTCAACTAAATTATACAAATACGCAGTTGGAGAAACTGAAACAAACGAATGTATTCAATGCAACTTTTCATATATGGCATAAAGGCCATTTTGGAACAATTAATAATTTTCGTTTGGGTAGATTACCATCCGCACCAGTAGATTGGTCGGAAATTAATGCCGCTTGGGGCCAAACTGCACTTTTACTCTCTGCATTAGCTAGGAAAATTGATTTAACATTTGATAAATATAAATTAGTGCCATATGGAAATCATTCATACATAGAAGTATGTTGTTTATGTTGTTAAGAGTGTTTCTATAATTTTTCCTACAGGTTATAGGCGAACAAAAAGAATTTCCACTGTATTGTTCCGGTGGTTTTAAGTTTTATTGGGATACAAAGTTTGATCATGGTATGGTGGCGTTTTTGGAATGTTTACAACAGTTTCAAGAAAAAGTTCAAACATTAGAGAAAGATAATAAAATGTTCTGTTTTCCATATCGTACAAATAAAGGAAAAATTGATGATAAAGATGCTAGTTACTCAATAAAGTAAGTGGAACTTCTTGTTTTTTTAATGATTTGTTATTTTTCCATATATTTATTTAGAATACAATTAAACTCAGAGGAGCAGTGGACAAAAGCACTTAAATTTATGTTAACAAATCTAAAATGGGGTTTAGCTTGGGTTGCCTCGCAATTTAATAGTGATGGAGATGTAAATATAACAGATAGATAATTATTGTTAAATATTGTCCCGTATATGACAGTTTCTTATTTATAATTAATAAATTATTCACATGTATAATATTATTTTTATTAATAAATTAGACTGATTGTTTATAATTATTTATCATTATTTTGTGAAATAATATTGAATAAAGTATTATTTTATTTTTAAATTTACCGCTGTTCAGTTCAAATTTTAGTAACCAAGATAACCAACAAAATAGTGGAAAAATTCCTAGACGCTCTTTTCATATCTTGTGCTGGTACAATCGCAAGGTAATTTTGAGTTTTTTTATGTTTATCGAAACTTTTACAAGCCATCAGCTACAAATATTTAATCAAATATGATTGTTGTTCTAACGACTATCGATACATGTAATTATTTTTGGTTACAGATACGTAAATTAAGAAAATGTCCGACGTTGAAGTGTAAGTACTTAACCTATTTGTTTACTTATTTTATATTTTTTGAATAAAATGATGATTTTCGGCTCCCTCTGCTGAGGTGTTACCCATATAAATTTACCCTGCTGAAAAAATCCGAACACTCTACTGATTTTTGCTACATTATAGTTTTTAAATCAACTATATAGTTTTATTCCTATTGACGATGTTTTTTCACGTTGTAGTGACGATGCCCCATCGGCTCCAGTCCCAACTGGTGGCTCAATGGACGTATACCAAGCCTTGCAAGCTGTATTAAAAACAGCTTTAATTCATGATGGGGTAGTACACGGATTACATGAGGCGGCAAAAGCATTAGATAAACGCCAAGCAGTTTTATGTTTGTTGGCTGAAAATTGCGACGAGCCCATGTACAAAAAACTTGTATCAGCATTGTGTTCTGAACATCAAATTCCACTTATTAAAGTAGATAATAACAAGAAATTGGGCGAATGGACGGGATTGTGTAAATTCGACAGCACAGGGAAGGCGAGAAAAATTGTTGGGTGCTCTTGTGTAGTAATTCGGGTAAGATATTTTAGTCCAGATGGGTTATTTTCCATTTTTGTATAAAAAAAGTTCGTGTTTATTGTTTGTTCAGTAGAATAATACAGAATTCCGTGTTAGTCATTTATTTTTTCATTATTTAACATAAAAAACAAACTGATTTGGGTTTTAATTACATTTTTTTTTAATTTCAGGACTATGGAGAGGAATCGCCAGCACTAGACGCTCTAAGAGAATACTTAAAGAGTGCTAAGTAATTTTATATATTAATAAAAAAATTATTTAATATATTGTTTTTGAATTAATCATTTGAACAATTGTCTTTATGCTGGGGCCAATTAGATACTTGACACGCTCTTGAACAATACCATATTTTCTTACAACGTGAACATCGCTGTATTGCATTTTTACCACATTGACCGCAAGTTGTTGCATTTTCCTTAATTTGCATCCTTTCCAATAAATCCACATTAAAAGCTTCACTCAGTCTAAAACATTATAAGTAAGTAAATTTCATTTTTACGTAAAGGTTTTAATGTACTTTTGAGCAGTATCTTGTAGGAAAGTTTTGTCGTTGCTAAAAACTACCGCTCGTTGTTTTTCAGCTATATTTTTCCATTTGTTGTCGCATTCTTTAAGTATGTTTGCTTTAATTTCGAATATTGGTTCTAACAATACAGGATTAGCGCGTGCCGCAGTTTGTTCCATAACAGATAATTGGCATAGCCATTGTTTCAATTCGATTAGCGGCGATAATTGATCTAGAATTACTGGTTGTAGCAATGGTATAAGCTTAATTAACTGTTTTTGACGATTGCCGGTTATTGTATAATGTTTTGGGCATTCTGAATCCAACAGAAGGTGTCTTAAAGTCAACCAAACCTATAAAAAACGTAAACAATTTCGGGTAATCATTTTATTTTAATGTTTATTAAGTACTTGTGCTTCCGTTTGGCACAACTGTTCGTGATCCCAAACTTTCCATTGTCCTCCTGAGTAAATTTTTCCGTTTGATATCCACGGACTGTTAGTCATTATTTGTGAAAAAAGTACTGGAACATCATATGTATTGTATAGGGCAGTTGTTACAAACAGTGGGAGATTATTCATATTTTCCGTTAAATATCTGATTACAGATAAAGATCGAATGCCAATTTCAAAAGTTAAATTCTTCTGAAGTCGTAAAATTTCCTCAATATTGTCTTCTTTTATATTGCCGTCAGTTTGCTTAACGATTAAGAGTTGCGAAACTGTTCCACTTAAGTATTCTAATAAATCAGCGGCAGAATCTTCCAATGTTTCACAACAACTTGAATGGAACATAACTAATTCTAAAAGTGCCACACAAACCGCTTCGTGATACAATATGCTGTAAGCGATCATGGTACTTTCAGGGTTCGGTTCGATTTTTATTAATTGAGGCAATATTTTGTGTTTCCAAATATTTATTAAAATGGCCTCATGAATCAAAACTTTCGCCTGAAAATAATTAAGTTAACAATGTTTTTACTTGTGAAATATTAGTATACTTTTGCGAAAGAAACAAATGTTTCTTTAACATGTTCTTCTTTCAAAGAAGAAGCTTCGATAAGCGCTTGCTGATTCAGTTTTTGCAGTTTTTCGTGATGTTCTAACCATCTATACAAATAATGTGAATTTCCGTGTTATTTTCCGACTAATATACTTACCGCAGGGTACCAATGTTTTTTATATTTTGCGGTTTTAAAGAATCTATGTACAATTCCGTTTCACTCGGTAATAAAACGTACTCCATTTTATTTAGGATCACCGAAAATACACAAGGATGATTGATTAAACAATTTGTTTCTAAGGTAACAAAGAAAACTTAAGCCTTTTTTACAACATTTATTTTATACTCTTTGATTCCAATAAAAAATAATTAAAAAAGAAATACATTTACACCTATCTATCTCTGACAAATCTCGTAATGTCTTTCCTTATTCGATTTGAGTATTGAATATTGAGCATATTTTATAAGAACAACCACAAAACAAATTATTAGCTGCATTTTATTCTTATTATAAGAAAAAAACAACACTTTCGAACTGTTAAAGGTACACAACCATTAATATTAATTATTTTTCAACACGTGTAAAGTATTTTAAAAAGTTGAATAAAAATATAATTTATATAGTTAACATCAGTCACACGAGTATTATTGTTTATTTACATAGAGGACGTTTTAGTGGACATTTTTTTCTTGGAATTCAATTTCCAAAGTTTAACACAAGCGGTTAAATAGTTGAATAAAAATATTAATATCAGAAATATTTAAGACCTTAACTTAAAAGTGAAATAAACAGCCTTCTTACATGCAAGCTGCGAGAAATAAATTTAAAATTACATGGCACAATTCACAGCAAAAAAAATACAAATTAGATTATTAATTAAATTTGATATGTAACTAAATCTCTTCGTTTGAGGGTGGTGGTGTTTCATCTGCGCTATGTTCTAACAGCACAGCTTTCTCATCACGAGCCCCACTTGAATTTCCATTATAGACTGATTCGTAAACAGGATTCGCAAAATTTCCACTCTAAAATATCGAAAAAAAATAGTTAAATTTCCAAATTGTTACAAAATTATCGTACGAACCTTATCGGCATCTAAAGTGAAGGGTTCTGCATCGCGATCCTGATACATTGGATTATTAAAATCGTTTTCTTGTAAACGCTCGTGCGAGAATGGTGTTCGTTTACGTGTAAAATAGTCAAACGTTAAAAAGCCAGTAACTAATACAATGATAATAACAGCTAATGCTGCTAAAATTGGCACTAATATGCTGCGAGTTTGTTCTTTTTTATCAAAAGATTCATTTGGTGTTAATTGTGATGGCTTAATTTCACATTTTTTACCACGATAACCTGACGGACATTGACAGTATGTTATTCCTTCTGTTATTGAACATGTACCACCATTTTCACATTGATTTTCGCACGATAGAATCGTTTCACAACGTGGACCAGTCCAAGAAGAGCGGCAGTAACAAGTTGCTGGCTGATTTAAAGATACCCACTGGCATACTCCATCGTTTTCGCACAAACCACTACAAGGATTATCGCCAGGTACGGGAATCTAACAAAAAAAATGCTGTAATTACCAACTAGAGTAAATATTTAAAATAATTTACTTCACACTGTGGCCCGGCCCAATTTGGCAAACATTTGCACAATGTTCTGCCTTGCACGTTTACACATTTTCCATTATTTTGGCATGTGCATTTTTCCTGGCAGCCGCTTGGCGGATATGCACTCTCGCATAGATCCAATTCACATCGATGACCAACAAAGAAATTCGGACAAATGCACCCGTGTTCGTTTGTATCTTCAAGAATATGACAACTGCCGCCGTTTTGGCAATGTACATTACATTTACCAATTTCGCATTTCTCACCCTTATACCCGGACATACATTGACATCGTACACCATCTGACGTAATTTTCGGTTTTCCATGTGGACCACACATAGAAATTTCACAGGATCTTCCCTTGTAACCTAATAAACAGTCACAATTTGGTTTATTGTTGTTGTCCAATTTACACACGCCACCATTCTGGCATTTTAATGTTTCACAATCTCTACACCTCGGGCCGCTATAGCCCGGCTTACAACTACAAGGACGATACGAATGTAGAGGTATTTCAGCTGTGTATGTACCACCATTAAAACAATAACCATCTTTGTGGAAATCGGCTGGTTTTTCACATCGTTCACCAGTAAATTGAATTGGACATTTACAACGTAATGGTGGTAAAGAATCCAATGATTGACTGGCTTGAGAATCAATATAACATCTACCATGATTGCGACAATATTGTGAACATCTGTAGTGTTCACAATATTCACCAGTATACAATGGCGGACAAATACATTTTGGTCCTTCATTTTGAATTAATTTACATGTGCCAGTGTTGCAATATAAGGGGCATGTTGGAGTTGGCACATCCGATTTGCACGTCTACATAAACAATAGACAACGTTAGTAAATCATATTGTAATAGTTATTTGTGATACAAGTGCGGAAAGAAAGTATTTTCAAAATCGAGTATATTTTGAAAAACGAGACGTAGTCGAGCTTTTCAAAGGCGGGATTTTCCAAATATCTTTCCGCCCGAGTAAAACACAAGATTTTGTAACGCCGTTCTAATTTGGTTTCATTACCAAACGATTTTTAGTAATTTTTACTCAAAAATTTATATAACTTTATTTAAATTTATTTATAACTTTTATTTTTGTAACGCCGTTCTAATTTGGTAATTTTTAGTAAAAAAATCGTACAGTAATAGGGGTTATTACCACATACCTAAAATATATTTACGTATGTGGTTATTACTGTACGATCGCAGTTATAAGAAAACACAATGTTGGTACTTCTTAAACAAATTGCTGGTTGCTGGAATTCAGGCTAATTCTATAGTGTGTCAATTTTGTTGTGGCGTCCATCTTATTAATAGCATAAACAATCTTTTAATTCAACTTATTTTATAATAATACAAGATACACTAAATAAAAAAACAAGAAATATGTTTTCAATTATTTAAAATTAAAGTTTATGGTGCAATTGTGGCAATTACTGACATTGTCAGTTGATAAATTTGTTCAATTGTTGCATTACCAACCAAAAAAATATCCCTAAATTCGAGCAACCATTAATTTTTCAATTAAAAAAAATTAAATTAATTTTTGTTACAAAAAATCTTGAGTTTTACTCGGGCGGAAAGATATTTTCAAAATCTCGCCTTTGAAAGACGAGGCGAACGCCTTTGGAAGACTCGGCTTTGCCTCGCCTTTCAAAATATACTCAATTTTGCAAATACTTTTCTCCGCACTTGTATAACAAATAACTATTCCCTATAAA
>SSSI01002014.1:0-80645 GCA_004796505.1 Oryzaephilus surinamensis
TTGGTAATTTTTAGTAAAAAATCGTACAGTAATGGGGGTTATTACTGTACGATCGCAGTTATAAGAAAAAACAATGTTGGTACTTCTTAAACAAATTGCTGGTTGCTGGAATTCAGGCTAATTCTATAGTGTGTCAATTTTGTTGTGGCGTCCATCTTATTAATAGCATAAACAATCTTTTAATTCAACTTATTTTATAATAATACAAGATACACTAAATAAAAAAACAAGAAATATGTTTTCAATTATTTAAAATTAAAGTTTATGGTGCAATTGTGGCAATTACTGACATTGACAGTTGATAAATTTGTTCAATTGTTGCATTACCAACCAAAAAAATATCCCTAAATTCGAGCAACCATTAATTTTTTAATTAAAAAAAAAAAAATTAAATAAATTCGAATGTTCGTTACAAAAAAATCTTGTGTTTTACTCGGGCGGAAAGATATTTGGAAAATACCGCCTTTGAAAAACGAGGTGAAGCCGAGTTTTTCAAAATATACTCGATTTTGCAAATATTTTTTTTCCGCACTTGTATAACAAATAACTACATATTGTTAAACTTACGAAATTATCTTTCTTATATCCATCGGCGCATTTGCAAGTGGCACTTCTTGGCGTTAATAAACAAAACTCACTCGGATGACAATAATCATCACATGTATTATTCACCTTCAAATGTTTGTGTTCATGTAAAATCAAAATATCAGATATACGTGTTAATCCTTGCGCCAAATACACTTTGTTTCCTTTACCAAATTTATTTAAACGTAAAATATCGTGTTTAAGATAAGTGGATACGTATAAATAGTCTTCGAATATTTCCAGCTTATATGGTTTTATTTTTTCAAATCGCCACACCACTTGTCTATCGCTGCCATCAAATTTGACGGTTTCAATTTTCATGGCTTTTGGATCACACCAATATAATCGATTCGCTGGATAATCTATTGATAATCCTGTTGGCCATAGAACGTTCTCTTTAACTAGAATTCTTCTTTTGTCACCATCCATGTAAGCCGTTTCAATTCTAGCTGGTGGGCCCCAATCGGTCCAAAACAGTAAACCATTCTTTGGTGCTACGACAATATCGCGAATTTTTTTCATATTGCCATTAATTAACGTGTACGTTGTGCTGCCATCCAAAGTCGAAACCAGGATTCGATTTTCATCAGTGACATATAATCGTTTTGCCACCCAATCGATGCTTAAAGCGTGAGGATTTTGAAGATTGGATAAAATTGTTTTTGCCGTTTCTGCATCACGATTTGGTCTTGTATCTTCATCAGATACATGAATTGCCATCGATTGAACACGCTTGTTTTGATGGTCAATCCAAAATGCTTCCGCCTGCCTATTACCATATAAAATATCCACAGCATCCACTTTGTAGCCAGGCGCTGTGGCCAGAGTTTTATGAATTTTATATGGATCTTCCGTTTTATATGGAGACAATAATCGTAAATCAGCTTCAGCTGCAAGAACAAGATACGCTGTTTTTCCTTCCGCTTCACAACTACCATTCTTTGTATGTCGATAACCTTCAATACATTTACAACTGGTGTGATTGTGTTTTGCTTTTACGCAAATTTGTGAACAACTATTCCATTGGCAAGTGGAATTGTTACATTTTATTTCATCACTATTGTCTTCACAGTCATTATTTCCATTACAAATCAATGATTTATCCAAACAACGGCCATTATCGCACTTAAACTGATTTGCTGGACAAATACCATATTTTTTGCAAACGTTTCGATCTTCGTCGCTATTATCACCGCATTGATTGTATCCATCGCACAAATTACTTATTGGAACACAACGATGATTTTTACAACGGAATCTACCAACTGGACATACAAAATTAAAGCAATTCGATTCATCTGAACCGTCTTCGCAATCATTTTGGCCATCACAACGCCATTCACCGTTTATACATAAACCGTTGGTGCATTTAAACTGGCCAGGTTCACTGCAATCAACATTACAACCGATTTCATCCGACTCATCGGAACAATCAGCCTCTCCATCACATTGCCAAGCCAAAAATATACAAACATGCGGATTTTTACATTGGAATTCGTTATTTTTACACTGTACTGTACAGTTTGTTTCATCTGATAAGTCAGCACACTGATATTCTCCATCACATTTCTGTATGCCCATAATGCATTTACCATCGTTGCATCTAAATTCAGATTCTGAACAATTTCTTGGTACACAACCAATTTCATCAGATCCATCACCACAATCATTATCGTAATCACAATGCCATCGACCTGGAATACATTTATTGTTCTTGCATTTAAAGTAACTTGGTTCGCATGTATGATAACCAGGTGAACTGCACGATTTCGGTTCATCTTCACCATCTGCACAGTCCGGATCGCCATCACATCGCCACGAATTTGGTATACAACGGCCAGAGTTGCAACGAAAATGTTGGGCACTGCAGGTGCGTTCTTCGCAATTTTGCTGTTCATCAGAATTATCTGAACAGTCATTGTCTTTATCACACACCCACACAGCTGGAATGCATTTATCATTGGCACATTTGAATTGATTTGGTGGACAAGTTGCTGGCGGACAGTCAAGTTCGTCTTCGCCAAATGGACAGTCAACATTTTTATTGCAACGCAATTTCGATGAAATACAACGTGCTTGAACGGTTCCATTCCCTTTACACCTAAATTGTGTATTCAAACAGGTGTAATTCTCGCAATCTGCCTCATCGGAACCATCACTACAGTCATTATTTCCATTACAAATGTCAGTTGGATGTATACATTGTCCATTCTTGCATTGATATACACCGGGTGTACAATTAAATGGTGGACAATCATTTGGTTCGTCACTTCCATCACCACAATCGTCTTGCGTATCACATTTCCACCAAAACGGTATACATTTATATGAATTTTTACATTCGAAATGTGATGATGAACAATTTGATATACAATTACGTCCATCTTGGGCTAAAATATAGTTTTCAGGGCAAGCACAAGTGTAAAACGGTTCATTCGGTGTTAATAAACATAAACCAGTACAGTTTGCATTCAAACAGGGATTTCTCATTACTGGTTGTTTATATGAATGTACAATTCGAATATCCATAGGCCGATGCACATGTGCTGATAATGATGTACAATTCTCTCCAGTGTATTTATGACATCTTTCTATTGATTTCAATTCCCAATCGGTCCAATAAACGTAATCCTCCCACACATCAATAGCAAATACATGATGTAATTGTATGGCGCTATTTTTCTCTCGACTAGCAATTACATGTAAATTGTTGCCATTTAAATCGCAAACAGCAATATAATCTTCACGTGCATCAGCAAAGAATAATTCATCAGTTTCAAATGAAATTGTTAAAGCATTTGGCCAGCCGAGGTTTTTATTTATTAAAATTCGTGCATTTGATGCATCCATTCCGGCTTTTCCTATATGTGGATTTGTGCCCCAATCAGTCCAATACATATTGCCACGTTTCGGATCTAAAGCAATCGCTCTTGGTTCTTCCAGGCCTTTATTATACAAAACACGCCTAAATCTGCCATCTAAACGAGACACTTCAATAGTATCCAGTCCTTTGTCGCACCAATATAAATTCCTTCCTATCCAATCAACGGCCAATCCATCAGGATTTTGTAAAGTGGGCGCATGCAACATTTCAACTTTCTTCGTATTCGATTTATAATCACATAAACGTTTTATTGAACTACCCATTTGGGTTACATCCGACCAATAAATACATTTCGTACTCCAATCAAAGTCCAAAGCGACTGCATTTGTTAAATTGTGTGCAATTAATGTGGAATCACCTCTTAAATCCATTTCTCTAATATAATAACGGTTTGCTAATATAATACTAGCTTGTTCTGTTGTATTTGCACGACAAGATTTCTTATCTTTTCTCAATACATAACCGGATATACAACTGCATCTATATTTACCCCATTCATTGTCGCAATGTTGACTACAAACCCGTTTTTCACATTCATTTATATCTTCACATAAATGTGTATCATTTTGTCCTAGTTTAAAACCGTCTCTGCATTTACATTCGTAGCCAATAATTTTATCAATACATTCCTGGGCACATGATGATGGAATTGCATCACATTCATTTATACCGCACCGTTCTTCATCCGAAAAATCACCACAATTATTGTCACTATTACACAATAATGTTTCATTAATACAAACACCGTTCTTGCACAGGAACTTTCCAGGCTGTTTACAATAATTCGCCCTATTATTTGGACAATCTTTGTCTTCATCACTGTTATCGCCACAATCATCGTTACCATTACACTTCAACAAATCCAATATACAACGCCCATTTTTACATCTGAACTCATTCACGTTGCACTGTTTGTAACAATGACTTGTTTCATCGGAACCATCATCACAATCACGATCTCCATCACAATAATATTCTCTGATGATGCATTTTCCACTTTGACATTGAAAATCTTCCGAACTACATTGTTGTGATGTACAACCAACTGCTGGATCTTCATCAGCACCATCTGAACAATCATTTTCACCATCGCACAACCAACGCGACATTATACACCTGCCAGTACTGTTGCAACGGAATTCATCGGCGGCACAAGCACGCAATTTACAATGTTCTGTCTCATCGGAACCATCTTCACAATCAGGACTGCCATCACATTCCCATGAAATCGGTATACATTCTAACGTTTTACATTGGAAATGATTTTCATGACATTCATTGACACAATCATCCTCGTCACTGTTGTCTGCACAATCAACAATACCATTACAGCGATCTTCTATCGGTATACAACTTGAATCTTTGCACATAAACTGATCACGTTTACAATGTCCACCACAATTCTCTTCATCTGAACTAATTCCATTGATTTCATCATGACAATCCATAAATCCGTCACATAGTAATGTTAAACTTATGCAGGAACCATTGCGACATTGAAATTCATTGGTGCCACATTTACGTTTAATGTTTGTACAATTTGCTTCATCAGAATTATCCCAACAATCATTCTCACCATCACATATCCATTTATAATGTATACAAGCAGTTGTAAAATTACAATTCACAAAATCTTTATCGTGATTTTTCTTACAATCGGGCATTTCACAACCAATTTCATCGCTTTGATCATCACAATCGGGATCTTTGTCGCATCGTAACGATTTATCGATACATTGACCATTTTTGCATTTGAATTGATTCTCTTGGCATGGACAATGCCATTCGTCTGTATTATCGCCGCAATCATCCACACCATTGCATGTCTTATTTTGTTGTATACAGCGTTTATTTTGGCATGCAAACCATCCTAATGGACACGATCTGTAGCCACAATAACCTGGTTCTTCGTCCGATTGATCAACACAATGAAAAATACCGTCACAAGTTAATTGGAATGGCACACAACCACCATCGGAACATCTAAACGAATCACTTGTACAATTTGTTGGAACTGATACAAAACAACGTCCGTCTTTTGATAGAACTTTACCTTCAGTGCAAGAACACTGAACGGCTCCAGCGGCTGTTAATGAACAGATCTCTTCACAGCCGCCATTTAAGACAGCACAAGGATTTGAGAAACAATCATCTGTATCGTTGGCTACAGTCACAATGCCCATTGGTCTAGCCACATCTCGTCTCAGCATCACAACGTATTGTCCAGTGAATTTATCGGCCCTTAATACAGCATGTAGCATCCAGTCGGTCCAATAGATGAAATCACCATAAACAGCCATTGCGAACGGATGTTGGGGTGTTACTTTCGATAGAACAACACGTTTACTGCCATCGTATTCGCACCGTTCGATTTTATCTAGTCTAGCATCGCCCCAATAAAGTTTTTGTGCTTTATGATCAATTGTTATAGCATTCGGCATACGTATTTCAGTTTTGATGATGGCTTCTCTGCGATATCCGGATAAAAATGCCCGTTCTATACTTGGTTGATGTGAATTCCAATTCGTCCAATAAACTCGACTACCACAACTATCTATCGCTATTCCACGTGGTTTGTCTTGTATTCGTAATCGTACAATTGTTTCAACAGTACTTGCATTCGTTATTGATTCAGTTAAATTAATTCGATTTATTGTAGCATCATTATTGCAAGTCCAATAAAGTGAATGGTGTATTTGTTCGTAAGCTAAACCTTCTACAGACCCTAAACGTTCAACAATTACTTTATGATCACTACCATTATAATAAACTGTATTTATTGATCCTTTTTGTATGTCAGAATAAAATAGTCGTTGGTGTTTATAGCTGAATGCTAAGCCAATAGCATTCTTTAGAATTGTGCTATTTTTAATACTTGGATGTGGTGAATTTTGTCGATTTTTTTCGCTCACCATTTGTATTGATTCAATACTGACGACACGTGAATACATAACGAAACTTTTAAATGATTCACAAGATTTACCATCTGATGATATTTTACCATGTGAACATACGCAAATTGGATGTGTACCATTAAATAAACACAATTGTTCACAACCGCCATTCTTTTTCGCACAAGCATTTGTACCGCGTTGTTTTCGTCGTGAAAATATTTGTATATCTTTCAATGAACTTCCTAAATCCTGTTGTAAAATTTTCATATCAGACAAATTCGTAATGGGTGCTTCTTTTATACTACCACCATGTCTTGCTTTATCAATCCAGTACAATTTATCGTTCAATAATGTTAAAGCAATAGGATTATCTAAAGAATGATTTAGTAAAACTGTGTGCTCTTTTCCATCATATTTAATACGTTCTATTGTATTACTGCCCGAATCACAAAAATAAACGTACTCATTATCCGAATCTAGTGCTACATCGGCTATTGAATCAACATTATCGATTAGTATGCGACGATTTAAGCCATCCATGGTTGCTATTTCCATACGTGGCCCACCGCCCCATACTAAGTATCCTTTAATTGGATCCACAGCTATTGTATTTGGTTTACCAATATCTTGTGAAAGTAGTACATGCTGTTTACTACCATCTAATCTAGAAACTTCAATAACTCCACGCTTTGAATCACACCAAAATATATTCTCAGCAATCCAGTCAATTGCTAAGCCAGTTAACCAATCAACTGGCACCGTATCAATAACTTCCATTTGATCTAAAACGAATGCCCTTTCTGTACCATCACGTTTTATCTTCGTTATTGTTCCTTTATCACTATCAGCCCAGAAAATTAGATCTTTCGACGCTATGTAATCAATAGCATTCGCACTGGACACTTTTGAAATGGCACCCAATAATTCAGTATTGTTCGTATCGTCCAATTTAAGTCCTTGCAATTCCCAACTAATTGAATAGAATAAGAATTCTTCAACGCCGACACATTTAGATGAATCATTTGGATCGACATTGTATCCGATTGCACATCTGCATTTAAACTGTGTTGGTGATATTGGTAGACATAAATGTTGACAACCACCTTTATTCTTTTCACATGGATGATGGCCTTCCTGTTCCTTTGGATCATAAATACGTAAAGCTAGTACACCACTGGTACCATTCCTCAATATTGTATCGTCTTCGCCAGTTGTTTTATTTGCCACATGTATAGATTGATCATCATCATCTGCATAATAAATCGATCCTTTATAAATCGTAATCGCGCTAACAGTTGCTTTGGCTGGTAAACTCAAACGTGTCTTACTACTACCATCGAAATTACAATAAAACACTTCCAAATTCGATACCCAATACAAACGTTGTGTTTCCAAGTCAATTGTTAAACTTTTACTGGCACCACCATCGTAAAATGGACCAACAAGCGTTTTTCGCGAACTACCATCCATTGCACTCGATTCCAACATCGATTCGTTTGGATTTTCTTGTTTAATCCAGAAAAGTCGACCCTCAACCGGGTTAACAGTAATCGATTGTATTGTTGCATTATCGATTATATTCATCGTATATTCACCATACAAATTACAAACTTTTATGCCAGCTGAATATGATACAAATAATAAATTTGATATCCAATCAACTGCTAAACCAGTCGGTTGATGTAGACTTGTATCAATTAAAACCTCAAGTTGCCCCATTATTAAACCAGATCGTTTAATTTCCTTCACTTGCGAATCGGCCCAGAAAAGAGTTTTATTTTTAGCCCAATATTCAATATGCGCCGGATTGTGTACTTGTGGTAAACTTATTGTTGGTATAGTGTGATAATAAGGTTGTTGAAGATCAACACCGCGTATTTCATGATTTCGTGCAATTAACAATAGCTTATCGTTTTCAATGCATGTTTTATTGTCGTTACTTAGTCGCATTACATGTGGACAGTCACATCTATACGTATGATTTGTGTGTAATAAACATAAATGACTGCAACCACCATTGTTCTCGCCACATGGATTGATACCATCGGTAGGTTGACGACTTGGATGCATTACTTTAATATCAAACGGTTGAGTAAGCGTACGTTGTATAACAATAACATCCCCACCAGTCCATTTATTCGCTCTAACAACGCTATTTGATCGCCAATCCGTCCAATATACGTAATTTTCAAATAAACTTATCGCAAATGGATGCGATAACATTTCATGATTACGCATTACTTCTCTATGATCACTGCCGTCATATTTTGTCGTATGAATTGAATCGGAACGTGCATCTATCCAATAAATTCGCCGTGTTGTATAATCAAGTGTTAAACCATTCGGCCAACCACTATTACTAATTTGTTCCACATAGACTACAATTTGGCGATCAAGTCCAGCTAGAGAACTGCGTTCAATGCGTGGATTGTAATTATCCCAATCAGTCCAGAAAAGGTAACCATCTCTTGGATCTACTGCAATGGCACGCGGACTCTCCATTTCACCAGCTATTAATGTACGCCGAAAACTGCCATTCAATTTCGCCACTTCGATTTGATCCAAATTACTTTCAACCCAATATAAATTTTGTCCAATCCAATCAACAGCCAGTCCTTCAGCCGTAGACAAGCCAGTTTGTACAACAACTTCAATATTTCCCAACGAACCACCAACAACTGTACCACGAAATATTTTATCTTCAATTACATCCGTCCAGAATACCATATCGCCGTTTTCCGTATAATAAAAATCCAAGGCAATAGTATTTTTCAAGCTGGATATAAAACTTTTTAAGCCAAATGTATTCAATTCAATGCCTCTTAATTCGTGTCGATTACTGAATATCACGTACGGTCTTACATTATTCACACTTTTACACGTGAATCCATCTTCTTGCATCACGTAACCATCTAAACAGGTGCATTTGTAGCGTGAACCGCGTGGTATACACGTTTGCGAGCATACACCCCACGCTTCACACGGATGCGTTTCTAGACAATGTTTTCTATCGGCTTGTAAATGTAAATGTGGTGGACAGGAACAAATTAAGCCTTCTGGTGCATTATGGCAATTATGTGAGCAAACATAGCTATGATCACACAACATATCACTGCATCGCATTCCCTCATCTGAGCCATCCATACAATCGCTACGTTCGTCGCACAATTGTTCCGTTGTTATACATTTTGTGGCATTGTCGCATAAACGGGATGGGTATTCGCATGTGGCGGCCAATGGTGGTAATTTAGTTGTATTTGAATGCATTTCACTGCATTTTGCGCCCTCATCACTGCCATCATTGCAATCCTGTCTATTATCACATAACTGTGTATATTGTATACATTTCGTATTATTATCACATAATCTATTTGGTAATTCGCATGAGATCGGTTTATTCATTGTAGTATTGTGCATTTTGGCTGGATCGCAATTCAATTCATCTGATCCATCAACACAATCCACATCAGCATCACATATAAACTCTTTACGTATACATTCAAAATTGGAGCAAGCAAATTCGTGTTCTTCACATATTATTCCTTCGCCACATACTAATTCATCTGAACCATCTGGACAATCGGTGCGATTATCGCAACGTACCGATGTTGAAAGACATTTATTTAATGGTTCACATAAAAATTCTTTTCCTGGTTTACATACAGTACAATTCACTTCGTCTGAACCATCTTCACAGTCTGCTTCTGAATCGCAAATATAGTTGGCGCCAATACATTCGCCGTTTTTACAGGTGAATTCGTGTACATCACACGAATGTACTTCTGAAATTTCGATTGAACGAAAAAAATCGCTTTAGTTACATGTTTACGTACTAGTATAATAAATTTTAACATTGATCTATTTTTAGTTTTTTAATAAATCAGAAAAAATGTCGTGTAGGACAACTAGTTTAGATATTTTTGTAAAAGAAAATTCATGAATTATTAATTACGTGTATTAATTATTTTAATATGGCGTCATAATTTTTATTGAAATAAATTATTTTTAATTTGCTATTTAGTATTCAATTGAATGCTGATGTTTTATTGTTAGACTATAAAATGAAATAAACAAACTTTAATTAATGTGCTTCGTGAATTATATCTAACGAATTAGAATTAATTTTAGTTGAAACAAAGTTCATTATTACTTTGACATTTTGCACGTTTTTTTTTTATATAAGTCTATATACTTACTGCAATCTACTTCGTCACTGTCGTCATCCAATCCACAATCTTCAATTTGATCACATCGCCATACAGCCGGTATACATCGTCCAGACACTTTACACTTAAATTGCAAACCAGTACAATTTTTCTTACACCTTTCTGGATCCTCATCGGTACCATCTAAACAATCCTTCTCCCCATCACAAATCCAATTCGATACGATACATGTAGTTTTATCACATTTCATTTGAGTTTCTGTACATTGTACATTTTCACATGGACCACTCACTTCACTGGATTCATCCGATCCATCTCCACAATTATCAATACCATCACACAAATACGCAATCGGTATACAATGTTTCTTTTCAACACATTGAAACATATCCGGTGGACACTGTGATGGTGGTGCATAATTTGTTTCTTTAATGCACTCATTATTCTTTAATTCGTAGCCATCGGAACAAGCGCATACAGCCCCATTTGGTGTTGGTAGACACAATTCAGGGCATGATTTATGGACACAATCGTTGGTACTTTGTTGCAATTCTGGATCGTACAATTTAACGCCATACAATTTATGATTACCATGTTCAAATAATTTCTTGGCAGTGCCATTTCTGTGGTACATTAAAACACCCAACGTATCAATAAAATAAATCGTATTTTGTGCTCCTAACGTAAAACCCAATGTGGGTGCTAATAATTTCGCTATTTCTGTACGTCGATTATTTCCATTCAAGTCGATACTTTGTATATTTTGTTGATATCTATCGCACCAATACAACCGTTTTGTAATTGAATCAATAGTTAAATCGCTGGGCCAATTAATGGTTGTGTTTACGAAAACTTTTCTATTAGTACCATTCATAAATGCCGTTTCTATACGTCCCTTTTCTGGCGATACGTTCTCCCAATGAGCCCAAAACATTATACCGTCTATTGGAGAAACGGCTATATACACCGGACTAATCTTATTATCGTGTATTAAAGTTTTAGAAATTGACGTGTTTCCTAATTTAAATGTACTTATAGTCCCCTTTTCACCACTAGTCCAATAAACGTTCCTTGAGATAAAATCAAAGGCCAAACTATCGCAATACGTGTTACGTATTAAAAGTGTTACATTTGTTATACTATCCATTGAAGCCATTTCAATGGTATTCACTTCAGAGTCGGCATATATAATTGATTTTGTTTTCGCATCGTAATCCATTGCTTTTGGTTTACCAATTTTTGTTAATGGTATCATTGTATCATTACCATTTTCAATATTAATTCCCGCAATTGACAATGGATAACGTTTAAATATTAATAAAAATTTTGATGGTGTTTTTATTACACATTTGTTGTTTTCACGAATATATCCAGTTGCACATAAACATTTTCCTGTGGCTATGTTTTTATTCCAAGTTGGGATGCAAATATGGTCACAATAGTCGGTTGATCTGCAAGGTTGTGCAACTGGAAGCAACATTTTAAAGGTTCAAATTTCCAGTAATGGAGTAATAAAAAATTTCATTAAAATGGTTTATATGTAATTATGTTTCCGTTTCATATTAAAGACACATAAATACTAATTATACAAACAATATGATGGTGTATTAAAATAAAATAAATATTTACTTACCATCGGGTTGTCTCTGTCGATGAAAAACATAAACATTAAAAGGCCGTTTAATATTGCCTACAATCTTGTTCGCTTTTTGATCATTTTTATATATTTCCAAAATGGTATTATTCAGCCATGATGAAACAAACAATCGATTTTCGAAAACGGTGATTCCATACAAATTCTGCACTTGTCTACCTTTAATAATGGTTTTTCTATTGCCGCCATCATAATTCACTCGTTCAACATAATCCAAATACGTGTCAACCCAATAAACTTCCTGTTTTGGATAATCAACAGTCACTCCATATGGATAAACAATTTTATGTTCAACAATTGCTTTACGTTCACTACCGTCCATTTTACAACGTTCCAACATTGGTGGATAATTTCCCCATTTTGTGAAAAATAAGAAACCTTTTGTTGGATCTAATGCTAATGTACGTGGTTTTCCCAAATCGGTATCAATTAAAACATTACACCAGAGCAACGATTGTGTACAAACAATTATAATCTCGCGTTGATCGTCTAAAAAGTACCAATTGTTTGACACCCAATCGAGGGCTATTTGTTGTATGGAACCAACATCTAGAATAGTTGAAGCTACTGGAACTTCCCATCTTTGATTCATATCGTTAATATTGGCACAAAAGAACGCCGATTTGGTCATATTATGATGAATATAGCATATTGTGTGATTACGGTGTATAAATTCTAATGCATTACTGTTTAACAGTTGCATTGTAGAATTTCCAGGCCACAATCGACCCTCCAATGTAACACGTTTAATTTCTGACTGTGTTGAGAATATTAAAGAAGGTGGTTCGTTTTCTGGTACATTTAATGCCTGACAATTCGTACTATTTTTAACATAACCAGAAACGCATTGACAATAAAATGAACCAATAGTATTTACACAAATTTGAGCACAACTATCGTCGTATAAACATTCATCTGCATCCACGCAACCATTTCCATCAAGTCTTTCACCATTTGGACAAAAACACTGCGGTCCTTCGCGTGTCTGTTTACATTTATATATGCATTGTTTCTGTTCGCAAGTTTGTGTACTGTTTCGACAAAAATCCCATTCATCACTATTATCAGGACAATCGCCGATACCATCGCAGAACTTATTAATTGGTATGCACGTTAATTCATCATTGCAAGTGGCATAATTCCAGGGACATGTGACGCCTTTATGACACAATTTCGGATCTTCATCCGATCTATCTGGGCCAAATAGTAGCGATGTGCCACAATCGAATTCGTCGTCGCATCGCCACCCATTTGGTAGACATTTTTTCGTTAATTTACATTGAAATTGATCAGGTTTGCAATTGATATTTTCGAGACAATCTAAAGTCTCGTCGCTACCATCATCACAATCTGGATTCGAATCACAACGCCAATTTGATGGAATGCATTGGCCACTTTTGCAACGGAATGTGCTACTAGTACATGTTACTCCTATAAAGAATAATATGTACTGATAATTTGTGATACATATTTAATTTATAATTAATGAATGTCTCTTAGGTTGATTCCAAGTTCAAGGTGTAGTAAACATTTAATATAACGATTGTGGAGGATTCAACTTTAAGGGGTCATTCATAACAGAAAAGGTTATCAAAAACAAAGTCATAAACAATTAGATTAGCAATTTTGTTATCATTATATAAGTATATTCCTTCTAACATAATTTGTATACATAATATTTATGTAGGTACATCCATTTGGACAATCTTTGCTATTTTATTTTCGTCTAAAGTAACAGGAATAAATTTAACAATGCATTCAATGTATCGTATAAACATTAAAAATATCTTGTTGTTTAAATAATTTAAAACATTAAAACAAAGTTCGTATTTGTTTGGTTTATAAATACAATATTTGAAGGCTAGCATTCATAAAAGTGATTAATAAGTTCTTAAATGCACAATTACTTTAAATATCGTTAATACAGCTTTTTCACTGTTTCCTAGAATTTAGCAATTTTAGTATTTTTGTACGTTTTTCACTTACCTGAACTGGGATACAGAGTTGTTGCCCAAAGATAAATGTTTGGCGACAATGAAAATATCGTAAATATGATCAAATAATTGATTTTCACCATTATGCCGGTATAATTAACATTTGTTTTCTATATTAGAATAGTTTTATTGTGAATGAATACATTTTCGCCCTTGTATTTTCAATCACATAAAGTGAACGCAAAATATAATTTATATTACAAATGTTGTGTATAATTGTTAAATAAATTAAGTTTTAATTTAAATGTTTATAAGAGGTAACGAAGTCACTTGCGTTGGACAAACACTCATCACATTAGCACCATACAAAACAAAAATACTAACAATAAATAATCAAAACCTGTTTGTTGAAAAAGTACATTAACCAGAGGAACAAAAAAAGGTTTACCACTGGTGTTGTTCTTGTTTAGCTCATTGTTTTGCGATTGCTGTTTCACTTTACAAAAATGCCAATATCATAAACAAAAAAGCACTATATCGATTTGAACAATAAATTTTAATAGCACAATTTTAATGTAAAAGTGACATTAAATGAAATACGAATTAACAAGATTTCTTATTAATACAAAGAGGAAAAGCTATTGGGCAAATTCTTTGAAAGTGAAGTTAAATAAAATTTTTCGTCAATTTCTTATTTTTTAGGGCTTTTATTTTTTTCCCTAAAAATTTGACAACATTATTATGTCAAATATGTCATGTTTTTACGTCAGTGTTTTTCTTACAAATAATTCATGTTTACTAATAAATAAACGTTAATTTAAGTAAAATTTTTTATTAATTAGTAAAATAAGTGCATTACATTATTTAATAAGTTTTATGAGTGTGGCATGTAAAGTTTCCTTTTGAACATTTAAATTTATTTAAATACAATTTTTATAACGGTACTTCCAACCATTTCTCTTTAATTTACACATTTTACCAAATATAAAATTTTGTAGATTCGCAAAAACATTTTAAAATGGAAGGACAGGGTCCAGAAATTACGTTCATGTTTCAATTCGGATTAATACGTGATGCGGTAACTGTATCTCAGTCATCGTTAACTTTAAAAACAATTAAAAATCTTGCTTGTGACTTCTTAAATTCCAAAGTAAATATTCCAGTACTTGCTAATTATTTAATACATTTGAAAATGTTTTTAGATACCCGATCATGGCATTAACAAAATTGAAGACCGTTTATTGTTATTTCGCCACGAATATAATTCCTGCAATATTTTACAATTCATTAATTCTGCGTCAGAAATCACTGACGAAACATTAATTGAAATTGTTTTAACGGGCAAAGGTGGCACAAAATGTTATTATAATTATATGCAATGTTACGAATTCGTATTTTCAGTGCCTATATCTTCAATACCAGATGTAACTGTTGTGAGACCGCATGCACTATCTGTTCATTCGTACAAAACACCAACATTTTGTGATTTTTGTGGTGAAATGTTGTTTGGACTTGTACGACAAGGATTAAAATGCGACGGTAAAAAAGTTCACTTTCAAATTTCCGTCTAAAAACAAAATAAATCCGTTGTTGTAGGCTGTGGTCAAAATTACCATAAACGATGTGTCGTAAAAGTTCCAAATAATTGTTCTTACATGCTGTTGGACGACAGACAACGTAGACGTTCAACAGTTTTACAAGTTCCTCGAAGTCCATCAGGTGGTTCAAATTCTTCGCTCACATCCTCAGCAAATTCTATGCAAACTGAAGACAGTAGTTTGGTAAGAATAGCAAATTTTTTTACTGGTGTTAATCTAAAGGATTAAATTCGCAGTATTTTATTTTATAAATGTTAGTCCGTCCATTTTTACACGTATATTTTTGTTGGTGATGGTTTTCGATAATTTTTTTTATTTTTTGTTCAAAGTATTAGTTTTGTTGTATTATTTTTGTAATTATTTTTTTATTTTATTTAATATAGATATTCTATTATTAATTTTTGTTTCATTCATTTTGAAAACCAACAAATTTTGTTATTTAATTGTTTTATATGATGAGGTAAAGTATATTTAAAAGTTTATTTGTTTGTTTATTTATTTTATTTCGTTGCAGATACATCACCAGAATAGATCACCATCGTTAGGGGGTCGGCCTGTATGGGTGGAAAAAGAATTAAGTGGTAGAGTTCGAATACCGCACACATTCGTATTACATACATATACGCGGCCAACGGTATGCCAATATTGTAAAAAATTATTAAAGGGTCTATTTAAGCAGGGTCTACAATGTAAAGATTGTAATTATAATGCGCATAAAAAATGTATTGACAAAGTACCGAAAGACTGTACTGGTGAATTGCCAAAAGACGCAACCAGCAACAATACAGACTACGCTGAGAGTTCAGCAAGTAATGATAGTCAATGTAATTTCACTGAAGACGAACAAGATAGTGACAAAAATGATACAAATAAAGAAAATGGTTCTATTGAAGTAATTCCTGTGCGTGATGATGACAACGATTTAACTCCTTCCATGTAAATTTCTGAAAATCAGATGATATTTTGTTGCTTTTATTGCTTTATTTTTTCCACAGATGTAGTTCTTCATCCTCTCCTAGTGCCAACATTCCATTACAACGAATCGTTCAATCAGTTAAACATACAAAACGACGTGGAAGTAAAGTTATTAAAGAGGGTTGGCTTGTTCATTTCACAAATAAGGATAAAACTGTGAGAAGACACTTTTGGCGATTGGATACAAAGTCTGTGGTGCTTTTCCAAAGTGATCAAGGCTCGAAATATTACAAAGAAATTCCATTATCGGAAGTTTTGTCCATAGATTCCGCTCGAACCAAAAAAAGCGGTAAATTATTTCACTTTCTCCTTAATTCTTGTTATGGTTTTTAAAATTTTATTTAGATTTTATGCATTGTTTTGAGATTCGTACGGCCAATATAGACTATTTTGTTGGTCAAGATCCATTATATGATTTAAAAGAAGGCAATACTGTCAATTTGCCACCACCAGATAGCGGAATTGGTGCATATCTTGCAAAAAGTTGGGAAACTTCAATTCGCCAAGCAATACTTCCAGTTACTTCGAATACCAGTAATTTTTTTCATAATATTTCCTAAATATTCTCTTTACAGTTGTTCAATTTTTTTAAGAAACGGAAGAAAATTCAGTTAGTGAAGATAATATAACTGACATGAGTCACATTTATCAAATTTATCCAGACGAAGTATTAGGTTCGGGCCAATTTGGAATTGTTTATGGTGGCATTCATCGAAGGACGGCACGTCCAGTTGCCATTAAAGTAATCGACAAATTACGTTTTCCAACCAAACAGGAAGCGCAATTAATGAACGAAGTGGCAATTTTACAAAATCTTTCACACCCTGGAGTGGTAAATCTTGAACGTATGTTTGAAACACCCGAAAGAATTTTTGTTGTAATGGAAAAATTAAAAGGAGACATGTTAGAAATGATTTTATCACATGAAAAAGGTCGACTTACAGAACGTGTTACAAAGTTTCTTATAACACAAGTAAGTTATTCAAAAAAATGAGAATTAATAGTAATTTTACTAAATTTCTAATGGATTTCTTTATAGATTCTAATTGCCTTGAAACATTTACATACAAAAAATATTGTACATTGTGATTTGAAACCAGAAAATGTCTTATTAAGTTCAGATAATGAATATCCACAAGTGAAATTGTGTGATTTTGGTTTTGCTAGAATTATTGGTGAAAAATCGTTTCGCAGAAGTGTTGTTGGTACACCAGCTTATTTGGCACCAGAAGTGTTACGTAATAAAGGTTATAATCGCTCATTGGATATGTGGAGTGTTGGTGTTATTGTGTACGTAAGTTTAAGTGGTACGTTTCCATTTAATGAAGACGAAGATATAAATGAGCAAATTCAAAATGCCGCCTTTATGTATCCACCGAATCCTTGGAAAGAGATCTCGTCGGATGCTATTGATCTTATTAACAATTTACTTCAAGTTAAGCAAAGGAAACGATATACTGTAGATAAATCGTTGCAGCACATTTGGTTGCAGGTATTTCTTGTGTTTGTTAATCGATTTAGATGAAAACAAAACGAAATTTTTAGGACTACCAAACCTGGTGTGACTTGAGAATGTTGGAAAAACAAATTGGTGTACGTTATTTGACGCATGAGTCCGATGATGCTCGTTGGGAGCGTTATAAAGCGGATCTATGACCAGATAAAAGTTGGCTCCATAACGTCAAGAAGTGCCTTCGTGGTGTCAAGACTTAATTGGAAGCTCAAACTTATTTCAATACAGCTAAATTTATTATAAAATTTTAATAAAAACACCCTTTTGTGTCTATAAATGCAACAAAATTATGGTTGTGATTGTAGTTTTCATTTAACAATTTAATTGTTGTAAATTGATGTAGTTTCATCTTTTAAATATGTAGCTTTTTTTATGATATTCACAAATGTGTCATAAAAGTGAAGCTAAGTAATAACTTTATAAACGAATGTATATAATAATATTGCCTGATAACTATAAAATTTTCCTAGGTGCTTAAAAACAGTACTCTGATTTTTCCATTAATTATTTATTAGTGTAATGTTCCTTTTATGACACATTTATTCTTATAATTATGTTTATATATACATGTAGAAGATTGATTTCCAATTTATTTTTTTATATTTGACTTTATTTATAGAACTTGAATATTTAATAGAGGAATACCGGTTGTGCAATGCAGTTTACCGCCGTTGCTAGTCTTCCATTAATTATAATACAAAATTAAAAAAAAACATAAAACAAGATAGGTCGAACAGAAAGTATTGATCAAAACTGTTTCATAATTTATAAGTTTTGGTCAATATTTATCATAGCATAAGCAATTTTTCCCGATTCTAGTGTTTAACTCAATTTGAAGAATTGGGCAATGGCGTAATCTAAAGCTTTAATTATATCTAAAAAATTAAAAAATACTCAAAACCTTTATTATTTAAGTGCACAAATGATCTTGTATTTAAAATCGTAACAAAATATGCTTGTAAATGTTTTTCAGCGATGATAACAAATCAAATACTCAAAAATGGTAGCTCGAAAGAAATTTTTTTATATAATAGGTAAACTTATTTTCTGTTTATTAAATTGATGCGTTTTTAAATCGCCAGAAATAATTAAGAATGGAGTTGTTAAGACAATAGTTATAGAAAAGAACTTGTTTATGAAAAATAGTGTTTAATGGTAATTTTCTTAAAGAAAAAATAAAAATTGGCCTAATTAGTGTGCTGCAGTATTGAATTTAGATTTACATGAAATACTATTATTGATTATTATTGTTAATATATATGTAATGATTGATGTTCAAACTATACTACGTCAAGTGTATTTGTTATTAGTGAATTGCTTACAAATTTATTGGTACAGGGACGAATTATATTTTATATTAAATGTAAATATACATTTAAAGACGTTTCTGCTGTTTCAATAAATATTTTATTAATAATTTATATAAAACCAAACATTCATTAAACGTATCCACTAACTAATTGATAATTGTTTTGACCCTTATTCAATAAAAATCCCTGCACATTCAAACTGTCTAAAATACCCACAAATTTCGTACCATTTATACCAGCTTGTTGACTTAGTTCTTTAATTTCTTTTTTATTAAACACGGATTTTGCCTCTTGCTCTGATTTTTTTTGCAACAATTGCAACAATTTCATTGCCTTAAAAATATTTGTTTTAAAATTAATTAAGCAAACGGGAATGTTTAAACTCCCCACCTGGTTTCTTGTACTCATTCCAGTTCCATTTTGCGATCTCGTCGCATCCATCACGCCAAATTCATCCGTAAAAATATCAACTAAGCTCTGTTTCATTATTTCTACAACATCTAAAGCATCTTGTTCAGTTGCTTCTTCACGTAATTCAATTTTTGCACGTGCTTGAGTTAAACGAATCAATGAATTTAGTTGTCTGGTAGTAATTGGCGTTGATTGACCACACTGAAACTGTTTACGCAACTCTAAATAGAATGTTTTCAATATTTCTTTCGCCTTTTCTGTTAAACGAGGATTAAAGTTCTTCTGGGCGTATGCTATATATTTTCTAAATAAACTGTGCGGCAACACATCCAGTTTTTCATTCGGTGCTAATAATAAACGCTCTCTAAGACTGTCATTTTGATTAATTACGGAATTATTTTCATCACCGTATACAGTAGTAGTGTTATTATTATGTTTAACACCAGAATGAACTTCTAATATGTATTTAGATAATCTTTTATCCAGCTCCCTATTCGGTTGATCCAGCAATATGAAAATTAAATCAAATCTGGACAACATTGGCGAACTGATCTTTAGATTTTCCACTATAGTTTTCCCTTTATTATAATGACCTCCAGCTGGATTAGCAGCTGCTAAAATTGTAGTTCTTGTTGGTAATGTACAAACAATTCCAGCTTTGGCAATACTAATACTCTGTTGTTCCATGGCTTCCAAAAGGCACTGCGAAAAAACTGTTACAAATAAATTGACAAAGTAATTTAACAGTGTACCGCATGCTGTGATGGAATTTTGTCAAATTCATCTATACAACAACAGCCCTGATCGGCCAGCATCAGAGCGCCAGCCTCAAGTCCGTATTCGCCCCCAGATTCCCTAGTCATTGTTACTGTAAGACCAGAACTGGTACTTGTATTGCCACAAACATAAATTCCTACAAAGTTTCCCCAAATGAAGCAAATATTAATGTGTGTACAGTATTTTCGTCAACCTCTGGGGGCCACATTTGAGCAAGCTTGCAACATTTGGCTTTTTCCCAAACCAGGATCACCTACCATTAGAATATGAGACTCGGCACGATTCTTGTCATTTTTTGTGCCACCAAATAATGCCAACAATAGACCCGCTTTAACGATTTCATGTCCGTAAATATTGGGGCATAACGACTGCACTAAAAATCGAAATAAATTGGGTTCCAAGTGAATTTCCTGAGTAATAATAAAAAAACAGCTTAGTGAAATCGTAACTTGGTTTGTGAATTATGTATTTGTACTTTAATTGCATCGTAATCCCTACTGTTTAACGTAATACGTTCTGATGCTCCATATGCACTTTGAAATTGGCTTTTATTATTTACAATACTAATTGCATTTAAATACATCGTAAATATTGACGGCTGGTTGGTTTTGTTGGAAGACTCATTATTATTTTGGACTTTTATGACGCCAGTTATGGTAATATCATCACCAGGAATACATGCTTTCACCAAATCATCAGTTAATTCGCAATCCAATATTCTTGGAACACGTCCATTTTCATACTAAAATCAATATTAATTAAATTATAAAAGACAACACTTGTGTTTAGTTACGTTTTCGCTGCCAATTAATTCTTGCACCTTAATCGTTTGCCAATTAGTTGTTTGAGTAAATTTGGATGTTAATAAAGGATTAAAATTTGACTGTGACCTACAATTTGGTCCAAGGCATTTTGTGGGCATTGTGTAATTGCCATCATTTTGTTGTACAATTTGAATATAGTTACAATTACTGCACGAAAACGCCATTAATTTGCAAATCATTTTTAAACTGCTTGCTCGAATCACAGTACCACGAACAGAAACCAATTTACCTTAGAAATAATCGATGTGATAGGTTTTTTTATAGGTCTCAATAGGAATGTATTACCATAACAACTGACTTTTAAGTCTCCTAATTTTGTAATTGGTTCGTAATTTATTAATCTAGCTCGAATAACATCTATATTCCTAATAACATTTTCTGGGTTAGTTTTCCGTGAATCATCAATAATAAATTGATGCATAGCTAAACCCATACAATTCAAATAATATTCAGAATTGTTCATAAGATCTACTTTTAAATCTTTCCATTTATCCAAAATTTCGTCCTCAATCAAAGTCTTATAATCACACGTGAAGAAGTGATCATTGATTATTTTTGGTAAATCAAACAAAAACTTATTACGTTCAATAAAATCGTAAAAAGTATTTGTGTTTTCTATGATTTGATCTAAATTTAATGTCCCTGGAATAACAAGTTTAGGTACTCATAAAGCAATGGAAGTTTTATAAACTTTTACCGGTATCAAAAAAGTATAAATGAAAACCGTAAAATCCATGAGGTGGTTTTTCATCTGATGAATTTGGGACACTTGTTGCAAATACTGTACCACGGTTTTGATTATTTTTGTTAAACCAGGGTTCATAATATTTATTGGCCATAACTTTCAACTGAAAACGTACAAAATGTTTACGAATTGAATTTTTTGACAAATCTAGGGAATTACTTTATCGAATGTTGGTGGCACTAAAATATAGCGGGTGATTCAAACAGAAAAATGAAAAAATTCCCCTTGGAATAAAACATCACAAAGGAAAAAACAAAAACATTAATTCACTTACTTTATTAATATATTATACAGTAAATTTACAAATGAAATGAAAATTGTATATGTATATATATATTATATATCTTTGTTTTAATTTTAAAACAATCAATTTGTCCTTGTTTAATCTGAAAAATAGATGCTTTATTAAATCCATTTAAAACATCGACTTTACAGATATAAGTATAAACCAAAAATTATTCCACGTAATACTACTAAACGTGTTTGCTGTTAAAAATTTTACAAACAATTTATATATAATGTATACATTTTTCATTTATTTATATAGTCGGGCAGCATCATGAAAAATATAAGAATAATATGAAACGAGTCTTTCATGAACTGTTATGCAAATTCTGATTGATTACAGGCCGGCCCTCAAGTTTACTGTAATCCAAATAAAATTCCTTTGCAACTTTTCGCCAATTCTGGGCATCAAAGAAATAATATGTGCCACGTTCGTATGTGGAAGTTTTTTCTATTAATACCATACCCGGTACTTGTGTAATCCACACTTTTTCTTCTGTATGGTATCGCCATTCTCTACTATACCTAAAAAAAACGTAAAACCACATTTAAAAACACGCAAATATAAAATAAAAAATTTCATTACAATTCTGTCGCCGCCGCAATTTGAAGTACATCACCGACACTATTATAAAACATAAAGAAGAGCAAATCATCTTTATATCGACTCAATTTCATGGCCGCCAATTTATCCCTACAAAATAGGTACATTATAACATAGAAAAACGAAGTTTAAAAGCACCATCGCACCTGATGGCATGATTAATCAAATACTCTGGAGGTACATGGAAGTCTATGTCTTGTGGACGACATGGATGTTCGGCCCATGGACCCCCAAACGTCGGATATAAATTATCAGGCGAATTGAGATTCAGTCCAAGGGCAGTCAAGTCTTGTCCTAACGCTAATGACACCAAATTCGGATCCGTTTCCGCTGCTCTTATAAACGTTAACAAACCAACAATGCCAAATTGATCATTTACCATACTGGCTGGTATATTTGTCACTCTACCATCAGGTGATGTTTGAATTCCTGTCAATCAATCTGTGTAAAATGTGCGCTATTACGTAAATGTGCCCAAAAATACCGGTTTTCGAGTTGTTTTTCTCATTCTCCCTGGAAGTGGTGTTACCATCACCGCCAGTTCCAATAGTGCCCTTGTCAGTGGACGCACCACTGCCCGGTGAGGCCCCATCCCGGTTTTGGGTGCCGGGTAACGCTGGAAAATCCTCTGACGACATGGTGAACTCACTCGATTCGGACGTTGGCTGTTTCACCATTCCCACATAAGGCTTTGCACCAGGCATAGGGCTCGGTTGTGGAACATTATCGCCAGCATTTCGATTCGTTAATGATGGGAACTCGCTTAGATCTAACAGGGATGGTGTATTGGTGTCTCCTGATCCGAAAACTGAATTGAAGGAACTGTAGCCGCCCAGAGAATTCATGTTACTCATTTGATTACTGCTTCTGGTGATGGAAAAATAATTAAGCGTAAACATGTAATGTTGGTTTCGATGGAAAAATAGAACAAAAGAAATTTTTTTTGATAGCGTACCCCATCGTCGGCAGTGTTCTTCGTTCCGATGGTGCTCTTCCAAAAACTGGTGTAACATGTCCACCTGACATAGAATTACTTCCAAAACTAACACTTGATCGTCCGAGGCTATTACCTCCAATATTTCTTGTGAAATTCAAATTCGCCATAGCTATCTCATGTGACTTAAACCACATATAAGCATAACGAATATAGAATTATAAACAGTTTTTTAATTGTTTTATGTTTCTATGTATCAACAATATGTGATTATGTATTGAATATTTACTCTAAACACAAAAAAATACAAGCAACATTATAACCACTAGTATAATTTTAAATGCACAACTTTTCTAAGTAAAACTAGAGAAATGAGACCACTTGTTTACTAATAAATTGTTAGTTAAGTGTTTATTTTCACTGATAATATTGCAGACTTTTTGCTAAAAAGATGTTAAATTTGATTCCAGATAAATAAATGTTATTGTCGAACTTCGCTCCGCCATTACCATTTTTAACTGTCAAACAAAATGTCAGCTGGACGTCAATACAGTTTAGAAACAAAAACATAGATGAAGCCACTTGTTGTTTTATTTAAAATTTAAAATCAATTATTCCAACGCAGAATTTAAGAATAAAAATGCAATAATTAAACATTTCATCAGTATTTATTAAACCACCTTTTTACAACAAAAGTAATTAGTTTTATTCCAAATAGATATCAAACAATATATATAATTAATACTATTATTGCTAAATATCAAAGAATTATTATACTCTTAAAAATAATGTTCCTATGATAAAGTGACTTACAAAAAAAAAAACTTATAATTACAAAAGCGAAAATAATATATTTAACATGTAAAAATATCACACATAAGAAATATAATTAATATAACATCATATAAAAAAATTACTTCTATATTTCACTGATATATACATACAAATCACCAAAAATCTAACATTCACGCCTATATATTTTTTCCATAATTTTAAAGAAGAGATTATGTGGAAGTCCCTTCGAGATCTGTTGAATATGTGTACGAATAATATTGAAACTTTCCTCTTCATAAATAGCGTATGTGGCTGGTAGACTTAGTTCTTCATACAAATTCTTAATAATGGCTACAGATTCATCGTTTGCTTTGCCATAATGTTCTTCCATAACTTGTTTTTGTGCATTATTTGCCCTTTGTAGTGCTACAACTGCCAACCAGGAACATTTACCCTCTTGTATGTCTGTACCTTTTTTTCCTGTTACGTCTGGATCACCAAAACAATCCAGAAAGTCATCTTGAATTTGGAAAAATTGGCCCATTTCTAATAAAATCGTTTTCGCTTGTCTATGTTGTTCTGGATCATAATAATTGGCCAAATACATTGCTAATGCAATTGGCAAATGGAACGAATAGTATGCAGTCTTATATTTTACAATGGAATTGTATGTATTCATTGTAAACATATCCAAATTCGGTTTATTTCCTTTCATAGCCATATTATCTAACGATTGACCCATTGCTGTTTTCAATGTAACGTCATGGAATAGCTCAAAAGCCGGTATATAACATGGATGTGATTTAAAATAGCGCCTCAATAACGAATAAACTCCATTTTCGAGTAAAACGCCATCATTTATTGCCGACAGACCAACATTCTCATTTTTGTACCAACAAGGAGCTCCACGACGCGTCTCTGAACCATCCATAATATCATCAATGACTAAAAAGAATCCTTGTAGCTGCAAAACAAGAAAAACAAACTCATTATTCATTGCATATAAAATATCTTAAAGTGTACGCGTGTAGTATTTTTTCTAACAGGATAAAATTCTTTTTACGTTCAAAGAAAACATACAACATTAATCTAATTTAAAATAATCCATTTTTACGTATAAATGTCCTATAAAAGCCTGTCTCATACAAATTAATTCACTTCTGGTGGAAGTACCAATACGTTCTAAAGTATCAAGTCAATTGAATTCAAAAAAAACTTTTCCAAAACAAATGGTTGTTGCCGTTAAAGTTTTCAAAAAAACTACACCAAATGGTAAAGTTACCGTTTACCTGGGCAAACGCGACTTTTTAGACCATTTAACACATACCGATCCAATTGATGGTGTTGTTGTTGTCGATGATGGCTATTTACAAGGTAGGAAAATCATCGGTGAAGTGGTCACCACTTACCGCTATGGTCGCGAAGAGGACGAAGTTATGGGTGTTAAATTCAGTAAAGAAATGATCATTGCTCATGAACAAATCATACCGACGAAAAAAGAAAATGAACAACTAACATCTGTACAAGAGAAACTATTGAAGAAAATGGGACCAAATGCATATCCATTCACATTTCGTTTTCCCGATATGGCACCATGTTCGGTCACTTTACAACCCGGTGAAGACGATCAAGGCAAACCATTAGGTGTGGAATATTATGTTAAATGTTATGTGGCCTCGAACGATGAAGATAAAGGCCATAAACGCAGTACAGTACAATTGGCTATCAAGAAAATACAATATGCTCCCCCATCCAGAGGTGCTACACGTTTACCAAGTTCTTTAGTATCAAAAGGATTCACATTTTCCAGTGGAAAAATCAATTTGGAAGTTACACTCGACAAGGATATCTATTATCATGGTGAACGAATTTCAGCAAATCTAATGATTAGCAACAATTCCAAGAAACAAGTGCGAAATATTAAAGTTTATGTGGTGCAACATTGCGAGGTAAGAAGAATTGTAAAAATTTACCATTTTCTAGTTTTTTTTACTTATAATAGGTGACTATGGTGAATGCCCAATTTTCAAAATATGTGGCTAGTTTGGAAACACGTGAAGGATGCCCAATAACACCGGGTGCCAGTTTCACCAAAGTGGTATATTTGGTGCCATTGGCGTCCAGCAACAAAGACCGACGTGGCATTGCATTGGATGGGCGATTGCGTGACGATGATGCCAATTTGGCCAGTTCCACATTGGTACCAGATGGTAAATGTCCAATTGATGCAATTGGTATTGTTATTTCGTATTCATTGCGTGTTAAATTGAATTGTGGTACATTGGGTGGTGAATTGGTTACCGATGTACCATTTAAATTGTTACATCCAGCACCCGGTACTGTTGAAAAAATGCGTGCAAACGCATTGAAAAAGATGAAATCCACGGAAAAAGCCAGATATGAAGGCAGTTTTGCAAATGATGACGAAGATAATATTGTTTTTGAAGATTTCGCACGTTTCCGTCTTAGTCGCGATGAAGTTGAATAAGAAATTTATTTAAAAATTGAAAAAAATAATAAAAAAAATCGTAAAAATAAAAAGTAATATAAAAAAATATGGTAATGATTAAAATTTCTTGATGACTCCGCCAGAAGTAACGAACTACGAATAGTTTTCTTTTATTTCTGTTTAAAGTTATTGATTTTAAAAATGTTACTTATATTATATGTATGTGTATATCTAATAATTAATAATTATGCATAATTATATTTATTTATCTTAGTTTAATAATGTAAGTAGTTTTGTTCTTGTGCATGTTATAAATAAATATATGTAGTAATAAATGTTATTTTTTTTTTCACCCAATTTAAAATTTATTTTTAAAAATAAGAAAAATCTTCTTATCAATTATCAAATAAAGAAATAGACTTTATATAAATATAACTATAATATCCTAGTTAAAATGTTATCTATAAATTAATGTGAACATGTGATGTTATTTGTTGATTTTCATTTAATAACAAATAATATTTCATTAAATTTTTGTAAATACAAATGTATAACAATTATAATTATTATCGCCAAATTTTGATGATATACAAGAAAAATTGCGAAAATTAAATTTAATTATATTGACGTAAATTGTGCATGATTTTATTATGTAATAATGAATGTAATTCATTTATAAATATATATTTTAATTATTTTTAAGCATGGATATTTCATGAAAAGGTCAACAAAACATTTATTGATTTAATTGTAATGTTATCAATAATTCTATTATAATATGCAAATTTTAACAAATCCAAGAAATTGCTAAAAAAAATAAGGAAAGGTACCTAATAAAATCGTATTATGATCGAATAGATAAACATTTGTGAACAAAACAAATTGAAGGACAGATTTATTAAAATTTAATTTGCACGACTAGTTAGTTAAATAAACATATTCAGAATTTATTCAAAAACGACTAGTAGAATTTGTTTACTTGCAAAAAGTATTAATATATTAATTTATTCTTACCATTTCAACACACCAACCCAAAATAATCGCTAATCGTACTGATTCTGGTGTAATGTTTTCTGGTTTTTCAAGTAGTTTATAAGCTAATACAACAGATAGACCACGATTCTTTTTGCCATTTGGTACATTGTTTTGTAAAACTTTTGCATAACGTTTTGTCACCAATGGTATATCTGTGTGACGTCCAGCATCAGTTAAATCTCTTACAATGTCTGGAAAAACGGCCATAAACTCGCGACTTTCTTCTTTCGAGCCCATTGTAGCCGTTGCTATTGGAATTTTTGCTTGAATTGTTGACAAAGCTCTGTAAAAATTAATAATTTTATTACAATTAATTACAATATTTAAAGGTCATAGTCGTAATAACTAAGTAATTGTAATCATTACTATTATCATTGTAAATTACATAAAAAAACAGTAAAATTCAATTCAACAACCACGTGTCGTTGTTGTTTATTGTTTACTCTTCTATTTTTGTGTTATTTTAATAAGGACATTATTAGGATATTGAAAAAAGTGTGAAAAATTACTTGTTGAATTTGTAATTGGGATGATTAATGTCAAATTAAAGCATTATATCAAATAGTAACGGTATTATTTATACATAATAAAGCAGTTTAGAAAAAAAGCTCGGAAAAAAGTTATTCAATATAAAAAAACTGATCAAATTGTATTGAGACTACAATAATGAACTAATTAGATGAGAAAAAAATTATTTTACAATAAAAATCATATTTTATTATTTACTGATGGTAGATTTTGTGGGACATTGAACTTCCGTTTTTATGATTTATGTACAGTTTTAAGGATTATTACCAAAATAAATATGTATATTATAAAAAAATTGTGAAATTATAATTTAAAAACTACCTTAATAAGCACTATAAATACTTATATGTACTTGCTTGCAAGTAAAATGTGAAAATGGTTCTTACCATTGCGATTCTTACATTTTTATGTAAAAGCAACAATTATTCATATGTTAATATTCTTCAATGAAAACAAATTTGAATAACAATAAAATAAAGAAACGTTTTTAAAAAAAAATTGAGATAATTTTCATTTCATATTATATGTGACCTATTTTCTAAATAAAAGCGTAATTCACATAACAATACAATAAATTAGTGGTCATTAATTGTGGCATTGGAATTTGCAATAGTTTGTCATTGGCAAATATTTGAATAAAAATGGAAATTGATGATTTTTGTTTAAAAGTACTAGTATAATTATTGTACCTATCGATTTAATAATAGAATGGTACAAATGAATATTTTCAGAATGTACGTTGTTACAAAATGTAAACTTAACTACGTGAATTGAGTTTTAAAACATTAAAGAATTAATGATCAGTTATTCGAAGTACATATTTTAAAAAGGTCGTTATACTTTATTGATTCAAAATTGGGTGCTGCATTTCAGAGATACTATAAATAATATGTTTTAACCACTTAAAAGTCAAAATTTCAAATTTTTCAGCAAAAGCTTTTGAGCTTTTTCAAAAGTCAAATGAAGAAAACCGAAAATATTTAATATACATTATTGAACAATTATTACTAATCCGAATCGGATAGTTTATCTATTTATGAATATAATATAAAATTAATTACAACAAAAAAATTATCTTTATTAAATAATATCCAATTTGATGTAATTTTAATCTCTAGAGATAAAAAAAATCAATCAATCATATAAATGCGAAAAAACATTTATTTTTGATATTTTGCAATATATTTGTACATTTATTTACATTTCAGACATGTAATACGATTTAAAAATGTAAATAAACACCATTCAGCTGGGGGTAAGTTGTATCTAGGTAAAGCTCTTAGAGCCATACGAGACTTTTGTCACGTATACCATCAAGAGCGCAAATGCGACCCAGTCAACGACCCGATTGCATCCCAATTTAAGATGAAGAATTCATCAAATTCAATTAAAATATGCAACATACAAACCTAATATTATTATGTCTATTAATTATTCTCCATTTATTTGAATTTTGTCTCGTCTCATCATCAATAAATTTATTTTCTTGTTGACGTGAAATCGCATCACTATTTGGTACACTGGATGTTTTACTAATATACCGTTTTATATCTCGCACAATTTCACGACAACTTCTATTTAAAGCCATTTTCGATGTAGAAAACATATTCGATTCAAATTAATTATTATAATAATTAATTAGGTGTGACACTTGTTTGGTATTCTCTTTTTTTTTGTTTCGTATGCAAAGAGCGCAACTTTTACAACAACCGTCTGTGATGAAGACGTGCTGGTGAATAAGTTGCCCGTTTTCCGTTTATAAACTCATAGAGAAAAAGACAAGACGAAAACAAGATATCGTTCGATCCATTCACACCCATGCACGGTATAGTTGCGTGCAGATAGACACGTGGTTCTGAAATGTTTCCCTATGTTCCCTAAAGCCGGTTACAAAACCGGTGTATACGTGCAGTTCTGCCATATCCCTATGGATGGTCTACATTTTAATACCTACACCGTTCATTGTATAGCCCCCGGACAAAAGGTCTTCAAAATGGACATACAATTTCGTATTTTATGCGTATATTATAGGAAAATTTCGTTAATCTCAGGCTTTTATCAAACTACATTATAAAATTGTAAAAATATAAACACTGTTTATATTTTTGAATTAATGTAATTTTTGTGTAAGAATTGAATTGTTTACACACGTACTTGTAATTGTTATAATACTATTGTTTTGAACAGATTCGTCTGTAAATGATATTTACTATTGTAATGAAATTTATTATTTAATACTTATTCCATAGTCCATAGTTGTGTATGCATTAAAATAGGATTAATTTTGTACATTTATGCGAATAATGGAAGACATAATTCGAATAAAAGACATATTCGATTATAAAAAACAATACAGTTTATTCAAATGTGTAATTTGTAAGGCAAACCCACATATAAACATTATTTTGTTTATATGTACATAGTATGTGACACCTTATAAAAACTATATAGCATTAGCTAATTACTGTATAATGCAATTTTAAACAATAGGTACTATATTTAATGAAATCCTATAAAAAACATTTCATTTCTACAATTCCACAAGACATGAATATGAATCATCATATTTTTATAAAAAATATATGGTCTTGAAGAGCTTATCAAAAGAACTTGAAACAAAAAGAAATTTTTACGCTAATTGTGTTGATAACTTTATAACTACTTTGTTAACTAAACTAATTTCTTGGCAACACGTGTGAATTTAATGAATATTATATCGTACGTAAATTAAGGTGGAAAAACCGGGGCTAAATATTGTTATAATTGTAGGACTTCTAAAACTAACGCGAAAAAATACTAAAATTTTTGAGAAAAATAAATACTCGTCTTGTATTAGACCTTGTCCTTGTAAGAAGTAACTGTAATCTTGTCTACTTCCTATCAAAGCACCTTGTTATAGATATTTGAATCTTGATTGTTGTATTATTTAACTGAATAAAACTTAATGAAACTATTTATATATAGGTAGTCTTTTTTTCTAATTACCATTTTATAACAAAATTAACGTGCAGGTAATATGGTATTATGGTACTCTCAGACATCGCTTTCAACTTCCAAAATACTAAATAAACAACTTATCATAAAAGGCTGAGGATGTATGGTCATTTATCGGACAACAACCCAAAAATTCGATCATTTTTACAGTCTAGTACCTTAATTCCCTGAACTATTTCAAATACAAAATGTAAATCAGAACATGATACACATTTTTATTATTTATTTTGTCCGAAAATAAAGGATGCGCCTTCAAGTGAATATATTATGCATATTCAATCACATTTCCAAAAGTTAATTAAATTTTATTTAAAAAAAAGTGAAAAATAAAAATAGAACAAAGCTTGAATTAACAATTAAGTGACATCATTATAAATTAGTTCAACAACATCATCCACACACATCATACTTTATAGTGAGATACAGATTAATATGGTTCTGTTGCCAAAACAAGGACAATTCATTTAGAGCGTAAAACAATTTTATACACAAACTGTTTATCGATAATTGAATTTTTGTCAAATAATATTTTGCGCCTATTTTCAATATTAAACTGCGTAGGTTGTAAAAAGAAATTAATAACTAAAAGAAAACGCTCCAGACAGATTATTGAAAAGAAATATTATTAAAAACCATTCAATTTGGATACAATAGAACCAGTTAGAAAAAGAATAGTTTTTTTACGTAAAATCGACTAGTAAATGTAATTTCTCAGCGAAATTGAAAATTCCTCATGAGTCAGCAGCAATGGTATACATGTTCTTCTACACAACCAGAACGAAATCTATGCAACACATAACAAACCACATCGGAATTCCGATTTTGCCTACCAATCAACAAAAATTTCAAATACCCACAACATGTAAGCCTCATCATCATCATCAACAACAACATAGTAAAATTGTACAACACGTAAAAAATGTGTTGTTATTTTTTTCTATATAAATTGCACAAGAGAAGAGAGAATAAGCACATATATGGCATGCTATATGTATATATGTGAGCAATGACCATCCAGTGACCCGAACATTGGATGCTTTCCCGGAAGCTGGAACAAAAGAACATCCGGATGGCGCGGTCACCAAGGCCTCCATATTATAGAGTCATCGGCAGCCAAATGATTGCCCCCGCGAACTCTCAACACTGTTTGGCTAGTCAGTTTGTGTGCAGGTGACAGTGATAAGAGTTAATCAATCAGGGCTATACTAGTAAGTCTTTAATTTGACACTGAAGGTGGTGTATGGTGGACTCGAATATAGGTTTATTGTAGTATTTATAGTTTTTAAGAACAATAGTGATGGGTATGTGTTATTCATTTATCAAAAAAATTCACAAAATCATACACAACGCAACGCATTATTTTATTATTACACAAAAAAGACTATTTCTTTAAATTCTTGCATACAGCATCATCATCACCATCGCCAGCTTGTGATGGTGGTTCATAATCCAGATCGAATACACTTTTTAAATACAATTCTGGTTTATCGTAGCCCAAATCTTCTGGAAAATCACAACCTAATTCACGCACAGTTGTACAAATCTCTTGTTTTATATATGGATATATTTTATCAACTTGATTGCCGCATTTATCTTTAACAACTTCCAAAAAACGTACCGACAATGCGTAATCATTTAAGCGGCGGCACGCTTTTAATGCCGCTATTATTATTTTTGGGTCTGGGACAGCATCGTAACCAGCTAAATCGTTCATTGCTTGACGTACGTCCCAGCCATCAGTTTCAGGATTATTAAAGATACATTCGTATCTGAAAGGGAAAATTTTGAAATTTGAGATACATGTCTAAAATGTACAAATATTCCTTTATCTTTATCTGAAACTATTTAGAAAAACTGTATGTATTCTTAATTGCGTGCGTTTAAACAAATTACGAATCGGATAATTTTTTAAAGTTATAAATATGTTATTGTAAATCAAAGTCATCACGAGAGTACTTCATGTATTTTATCTGATTAGAGAATGCATTTTTTCCAATTCATCTCATATTAATTTTTAATAAACAATTTGATAATTATTTAGTTGCTAATCAATTAAAAGACCATTAATAAATCTATAATAATTGTATAATAGTTAGATAATTTTAGTAATGCAGGTCGTTAACAATTTAAAATCGAATTTAGCATGTAATTATCACTGTTATAGTTAGAAAAACATTAACATTTTATTGCCTTGTGTATAGAAATAGATTCTTTAACACTTTCTTGTTGCTGAAAAGTATTGTAAAATGGTTTTAGTCTTGACTTTCATAAATAGTCCTTCAATTACAAATTACAACATAAAACATTTCATAATCCACAAATACATATATTAATTGGAAATATTGTCACATGAAACAATAATTTATCGCTAATTGAATATTGACAATTCTTTGTAATTCTTATTAAGCATGCATTAAACATTGTATTTAAAAAGAACAATCCGCAAATTTATAACCATTTCCGGTAAATCTTATTATTAACTATGATTTATTTGCAATGATGATGTAAGAATTCAATTAATAAGAAAAACCCGTAAAATTAAACATAATTTTTGTTATTGTTAATGTAGCTATTGAATCTTTATCTATTTTATAACACATGTGTGTGAAATTTAACAATAGGTGAGTGTTTTTGATAAAATGAGGAAATTTTTGTTAATAAATTATCCTACCAATAAATAAGAACAAATATTTATATAAAAGCTTAATGACGCATTTCTATATTATTGCTTAATATAATATTATTGAGATGAATAACAACAATCATTAAAATATTATTAGGTACATATTTATATGTTACCAGTAATTAAAGTATTATCCCTTAACAAAACCCATAAAATTATAATAAATAATAATTCTTAATTTCTTACCTGCATATAACTTCTTCAGGTGTTTGTTTATGAACAATTAAGCGTGAAATTGCTCTATTATTGTATTTGAACAATTGTGGCATAAAGCCAGAAAATTGTACGAAAGTTTTACGAAAAACTGCCGCCATCTGAAAATAATAGAAGAAATTCATTAACAATATTTTATGAATAACATTTTTTTATACATTATAATACAGTTATAATGACATAAATTATTGATGGATACATTATAGTATTTTCACTTGTCCTTAAAATAGGAAATGTGGTGCATTATTTTTGTAAAATAAATAATAAAATAGTTTTATTCAAAGCTCTATTGCATGGATTAGTAAACACAAGGTCTCAGACCTCGTAAATTGAACACATAAATCATATTAGAATTACACAAAAATTGTATGACATGAACAAGGGCGAAATTGTAACGCTTCAACACCCCTTTCCCTAATTTTCTAATTCATTTATATTATAATTATAGGTTTAAAATATATTTGGATTAATTGTGGTTTTGAGAATTATAGTACATCAAAGTAAATTACAATTAATTAATGCTGGAAACAAATTTTTGGAATTATAATCCAAAGTTCGCTCTATAATATAATTACTATTATTAATAAATTAAATGTGCTTTATTTTTCAAAATTGTCATTATAGATTTATTTGCCAGTATATTTAACAATATTAGAATACATGAAAGTAAATAAAATTAAACTACATATATATATTTTTCTACAAAAATGTGTTTTACGCTTGGTTCAACAATACACAGATAAATAGATAATTTTTTTATACACACCGAGTGTGTATGTGATATATCAGGATGCTTATTTCCTGTTTCTTTGTCTATTACCAACTTTGCATGCGAAAACTTTTGCCCAAAAATATATCAAAATCTTAAAACCCCTCACTATTGTCACAAAATTTGTAGCTTTTAATATGTATATTAAAATAAAACAATAAAAAGTATAAATTAAAAGCACATTTTTAACTGTCATACCTACATATATTGCAACAAATAAAACAATACAAAAATTCTAAAATATGTATTTGAATATAAATTACCGAAATCAATTGACCTACATTATCGTGGGAATCCGGAAGAAAAGATTCAATTTATACCATATAGATAGATATTGATCATTGTATATGCCAAATTGTAAAATGCAATTGTATTTTGTAACTATTCGATTTCCTTCCCCACGCACAACATCAATTATTATTAAATTCAATCAATATATAAATAGTGTACAAACTAACGACCATTTTTTTTTTTGTTCATTTTGATTTACTTATTCAGTAAAAGAAGTATGTCCAGATAATAACAGCTAAAATTTCGCAAATTCAAAATGAAAAGTTACCCATACGTTCCCAGCATGGTGCAAGCAATCACTGTACTTACGGTTTTGAAAATGATGACCAAAGGTAAAAAAAAAATTAAAAATGTTGTCATAATCTTTGAAATCTATCTTAAATTTAATTAGCTCAAACATCATGTGGCTCTGGATCAATGAATGGCAAAATAATGTACGAAAGATTGCCAAATATACAATTACAAGGTTTCGATGATGATATTGTCCGAGATACGGCGCCCCCATTTATGGTATTAGAAAAATGTCAGGATTTATGTTTGCGAGATCGTTCATCAAATAATATTGTTAGAACTTGTGCCTCATTTGATTTTCAACCTGGTAGTCGAATAGCAACTTACAATGGTGGACCAGAATATGAGGAAAGTACATGTTATTTAAGTGCAGAACAAGCACGACCAGAAGGAATTGGTAGTTTGATGCTTGTTCCAAATAGTGTACATTTTACAGAAGTTTGTATTACATGTACGTGTTACGTTTTCATATTTTATGAATAGTTTATAAAATGAAAATTGAAAAACTTTTAGCCAATCGACCAGAACGTGAATGCCCAAACAGAAAATATATATTTGAAAGACACCCAAAGAAAAAACTTAAACTTCCATCACCAGATATGAAAGAAATGATGGCATCAAATCGAACTGAATGTGAAGATAAATGTTTGAATGAATTTAGTTTTGTGTGTAGATCAGCAACTTATGATGCTGCTATGAGAACGTGTACATTAAGTAGATTTACACGTAGAACACATCCAGAACTGTTAGAAGACGATCCAGATTCAGATTATTTGGAAAACACATGTTTAAACGGTACAGCAAACAATTTCAAGTAATAAAGGGAATCATTTTTTTTCTATCGTTTATTTTAGATGAACGCAGATGCGACGGTTTGGCTGTATTTATTAAAGAAGAAAATAAACGATTAGGTGGTCCATTTGAAGTTGAAATGATAATGAATTTAACATTAGAAGATTGTCAAGCAATGTGTGTACGTGCAGAAAAATATTTCTGTCGTTCAATTGAATATGATGAAATGACGAAACAATGTACACTCTCAGAAGAAGATTCTATATCGCAAAAAGACGACATTGGTGTGGCAAGCAGTCCAACACATCATTTTTATGATTTTGCATGTTTGGATAGTCGTAAGCTATTTAAAAAATATCAGATAAAGCAAAAGTAGTTTAGGAAATTATTCGATTTTAGCACGCGGCTCGGAATATCCAGATAATTCGGTAACATCACATCTATTTACTGGTAAAAAACCAGATACGGCCTTCCAACGATATAGAAACAGTCGATTGGGTGGTGAACATCATTCAGAAATATCAGGACGTTCATTAAGTGAATGCCTTGATGAATGCCTAAGACAGCCAAGTTTTCAATGTCGCTCAGCAGAATATAGTGAACGTTTTCGTACATGCAGACTGACAAGATATAATCAAAGAGACGGAATGCGTATTATTTATGATGCAGATTATGATTATTACGAAAATCTAATGCGTAATTTCATTTAAAAATCCTAGGAAACAATTAATCTTGAAAAAAAAAATGTATTTTCAGTTGGTGGTGATGGTGAAAGTGGAAGCGGTGGAGGTAGTGGAGGTGGCCAACGGCCTGGAGATGGTGGTCCTGGAGGATATCGACCTGGAGACGGTTACAGACCTGGCGGAGGCCGCTATCCACCAGGAGAAGGTGGAAATCGTTATCCTTCCAGCAGTGGCAGTCGATTCCCGCCAAGTAGTGGCGGAGACTACGACCGTCCTGGTGGACCTGGAGGACGTCCGTCATATTACGATCGTTATCCAAGTGATCGATATCCACCAGAAAGATATCCTCCGGCATATAGGCCTAGTGGCGGAGGTGGTGGCTATCCAGATAGAATACCTGGTGGTGGAAGATATCCTATTGGACCACCAGGTGACAGATATCCACCGAGTAGCGGGGGTGGACGTTACCCATCAAGTGGAGGTGGTGGCAGATATCCGCCAAATCGATATCCAACTGATGATCGTGACCGATACTATCCACCGTCTTCAGGTGGTGGTTATCCAGATAGAAGATATCCACCAGGTGATAAATATGGTGACAGATATGGAGATAAGTATGGAGGGGATCGTTATGGGGATAAATACGACGATCGATATGGTAGCGGAGGTGGCAAATATGGAGACAGATATGGCGGTGGCGGTGGAGGAGGACCAGGCGGTAGATACGATGACAGAGGAGACCGTTATGGCGCAGGAGGAAGCGGTGGATACGATAGATACGCTGGTGGAGGTTATGATGATCGATATGGAAGCCAATATGGTGATTCAAGCAATAGATACGGAACTAGTGGAGGTGGTGGAAGTCGATATGGCAATAGATACGATTCGAATCGTTACGATTACTATGGAGATGATCGTGATGGTGGTAGTAGATGGTTTTTTAGGCCGGATAGAAGACCTGCTGGCCGTCCAGTTGATGGCAGACCATCATATTACGATCGACCATCTGGTGGACGGCCAGTTGAAGGCGGTAGACCACCATATGATAGACTGCCACCTTCAGGAAATCGCCGTCCAATATCTCCGGGGCCAGATGGTCCTATTTATGATAATTTTGGTGGTATCGCACCAAATAGACCGTTCCATTCGCGTTGTGATGATGGCGACAATTTCAAACAAATGGGACAAAGGCAAAGAATGAGAAAAGAATATGTACGTCGAGGAATGTATACACCATCACTTAGTCAATGTCAAAGAGAGTGTGTAGAAACACGAGATTTCTTATGTAGATCATTTAACTATAGGTAAAATTATTATTATTTGATGAGAACTAACTTAAATATGTATGTAAACTTCTTCAGAGATCCAATCGCTTCTTCATACGAAGACAGAGGAGATCGTGGAAATGACAGAGACAATTGCGAATTAAGCGACAGAGATTCAAGAGACTTAGATATGAATAATCCATCATATTTTGATAATACTGGCAATTTTGACTTTTATGAAAGATCACCTGGTCGACAAGGTTTCGATGGAGATTGTTTGGATGGTAAAATACTTTTTATTAGACTGTATCATTAAAATAATATGTAATACACTAGAAATAAAGTTTTTTTTTATAATATAAAATTAGATTTAAATTGAATTATTATAATATATTCCATGACAGTTAGTCAAGTATGCAATGAAGATGGTATGGAATTCACATTGAGAACACCAGAAGGTTTCTATGGACGAATTTATACGTATGGCTTTTATGATCGCTGTTTCTTCCGTGGCAATGGTGGTACTGTGAATGTTTTACGTATAAGTGGTGCACAAGGATACCCAGAATGTGGTACACAACGATATGGTGACACAATGACGAACATTGTTGTTGTACAATTCAGTGATTTTGTACAAACGGGCAAAGATAAACGATTCAATTTAACATGTCTATTTCGTGGACCTGGAGAAGCGGTTGTCTCTTCAGGTTTTATAGGCGCGGGGTATAAAATTCCATTAGAAAAAAAATTAACAATTCACTATATCTAAATCAATGGTTTTTAGAGCCGGGAGCCCAATTCCAATCGAATATTTACCAGCTGAAAACACACTCAGTTCCAAAGTACGTCTAATGATACTTTATCAAGGCCGTCCAACAACAACAATAGCCGTGGGCGATCCTTTAACTTTCCGTTTAGAAGCACAAGATGGTTATAATTATGTAACAGACATATTTGCTACAAATGTTGTAGCACGAGATCCATATTCCGGCCGATCCGTCCAATTAATTGATCGATTTGGGTAATTTAAAAACGATTTTAACATAAATACAAAGTCAAAGATTATTATTTTCTTATATATAGATGTCCAGTGGACAGTTACGTATTCCCCGAATTGGATAAAGGACGTAATGGTGACAGTTTAGAAGCTCGATTCAATGCCTTCAAAATACCTGAATCGAACTTTTTGGTATTTGAAGCAACAGTAAGAACATGTAGAGATGGATGTCAGCCAGCTTATTGCCAATCTGGTTCTGGAAGATCTGAACCATCGTTTGGTAGACGAAAACGTGAAATAAATGAAACATTATATTTGGAAGGTGGTAATAATAGTACTGAAGAAGATGATTCAAGCATGGAAAATAATACGATTGTTTCATTTCCAAAAACAATTGACACAGCAATTAAAATTAAACCCATTGAAGATAGTGTTGAAGATGAAAAAGAATCAGAATCACCAGAATTTGTACGAGAAATGATCGAAGTATTTGATTCACGTGAAGAACTTCAACAAGAGGCACGCAAAGCTGAATATCTTCCAGAAACAGTTTGTTTAACACCAGGAGAATATCATGGCTTAATTACTGCCATTTTGGCTCTTATTGCCGTCTTATTAACGGCATCCTTGATTGCTGGATTGGCTTATCGACGCTATTGGATTGTAATGAGAAAGAATTTGATTGCCGATCGAGCCTCATCGGTCTCTTCATCGTATCCAAATACTCGTAGTAGTGGTTTATCGACAGGCTTATCGAATGGAATCTCAATATTTGGCACTGGCATGTCTAAACAGTTTGTTGGATTTGGACGTTCAAGAAATTTTCCATCATTTACTGTGAAAGATGATCTCGACTGTCCTGGTCCAGCACCTGGTGGTCCATTTGAAGACCCCAGCGAGCCTATTTACACTGATCCATCGTTATTTGAAAGATCTCGTAGTTTACGAAGTATAGCAGTCACACCAAAGAGAAGAAGGTCACCAGGACCAACGGATACCAATTAATATAATTTATAAAAAAGTATTAAAAGTTCTTTCTACAAGGATTTTATATGTTTAAGCTAATTTTTTACTTATTTTATAAGTTAAGAATCTTATTAGTATAATAAGATATATTTAGGTGATTTACTTTGTAGTTTATTAGTTTGTTTTTCAACAGATTTTTTTTTAATAGTCATAAGTCAATAATTGTGACATGTATTTGCAATATTTTTTCACTGCCTTGTTTTGAAACCAGCTACAATTGCCGCTCATATCAAACATATTGTGATTTTTCTTCCAAAAAAGCGTTTTACGTGAAAGTTTTTTATTTCACGTGCGCGTTTTTAGTACCTATATATTAATTTTGGTCGTTTTTGGCCAAAATCTATAACGTTTATATTTTATACGTAGTATTTAGCACGATATAAATTAAGATTAGATGTTTAAGTTAATTGCAACATATTCCAGCAATACGCACACTTTCGCTTTGTTCCGTTTTAGAATAATTTACATTTACAGTTAATTATAATAATGTTTTTTTGATAAGTTTATATTGAACAAAATTTATTTAAATGTTATCAATGTACATAAATTTGCAATAAATATATGAATTAAAATGAAAAATAACGTTTGATTTTATTTACACACACATGTATATAATTTATATTTAGAAATTCTATGTATTCATCATTGTTTGTATTCGTTCCTTGTTAAAAAAGAGTTAAATAAAACAATTTGAAATTGTTTAAAAGTTTATATTTGAAAATTTTTATAACTTTCTACAAATTGCGACATCTTTTCAACATTCGCTCAAACTTATACATACAGAATACTGCTTATGATAAAATAAACTTAACCTAAAAGTATAAATTTTCGTATTTTGTACAGTTTTTAATAAAAACGGTTTAATTCATGCAAACCACGGTCTATTTTAAGTGAAAAGTGAATTATTTTCAGTTAATAAATGCGAATTATTAGTCAAATGAAAAGTAATCATATGTTACATAAATATGTCTGATAAACAGAAGATGTAAGTGAACTCACCTTATTTGAATTAAATATCGATATTTTTCTATTGCAAATAACACTCAGTGTTCAGTAACACTTCTACACTGATAGCTTAATTAATTTTCACTTGAAATAATTGGCAAACTTTCTTTTTTTCTGTGGCATGGAAAACAGAAAATTGACGACGTAATTTCAAAGTCGACTGCGCGATTTTCAAATACACACTAAATAATTATCATTTATTAACATTTTCTTTTTTTCTAAGATTGTTAAGTGGAGATGTCGAAGGTCGATTTGATACGCTATTTAAGAGAGTGGAAAATATTAATGCAAAATCTGGCCCCTTTAATCTCTTATTATGTGTAGGAAATTTTTTTGGAATAAATAACAATCAATTTGAACCTTACAAAAAAGGACTAAAATCAGGTTCTTTATATTAAATGAAATGCAGTAAATGTATATTTTACACGGTATTTATTTTAGTACCTATTCCAACTTACATTCTGGGCCCTAATAAAGAAGATCACCTTTCTTTATATCCAGTAAATGAATCAGACTGTGAATTATGTCCAAATGTTTACTATTTGGGTAAAAAGTTTCTAAATTCTTGTTAGCGTGTTTAAAATAATAAACATATTGTTCTGATTAGGTAAACGCGGCATTTACACTGACAGCAATGGTGTTAAGATTGCTTATGTAAGTGGGATAGCTGGAGAAAGTGAATCTGCAATTCATTTTAACACAAAAGATGTGCAAGAATTGTGCGATCTTTGTTTAAGAGGAAATCCAACATTTCGTGGTGTGGATGTATTAATAACATCGCAATGGCCAAAAGGAATCATAGAAGAATCGAAAAATGTATACACTTTCATTTCTATAACTTTAATCCATTGAATTTTTGTATAATGTCTCATATATAATTGTTTGTCCATAGATAAATGTATTGGAAAGTTCATGCAACGAATTACTTAGCTATTTATGCATAAAATTAAAGCCCAGGTATTTGGTTAGTGGCTTAGAAGGCGTGTATTATGAACGAGCCCCTTTTCGGTGTCCTACATTGGGCGATAACGATACGACAATGGAAACAGTGACTCGTTTTTTGGGTTTAGCACGTGTTGGTAATCCAGAAAAAGCCAAATGGATATACGCGTTGAGTTTAACACCAATAGACAAGATGAAAATTGCTGATTTAATGCAGAAAACAATAGACGAGACACCATGCCCGTTCAACTTTACAGAATTAGAAAATAAAAGTACGTAAAACTGGTCCCGTTTTAGGAAATATGCGTAAAAATTTATTTTTAGTTTTTAAAACAAAGCGAAAGTCGACAGAACCGGCTCAGTATTTTTACGATTTGTCATCGGCGGAAGATTCAACCACAAAACGTAAACAGAAACGACAAAAACTTGAATTTGATCAGAGTAAATGTTGGTTTTGTCTTGCTAGTCCGTCAGTAGAGAAACATTTAATAATATCAGTTGGAAATACAGCTTATTTAGCATTAGCCAAAGGTGGAATGGTCGACGAACACTTTTTAATTTGCCCAATTGAACATCAGCAGAGTAGTTTAACGTTATCCGATGAAATTTTAAAGGAAATTGACGAATTTAAAGACAGTGTTAGGAAGTTTTACAAAAGAAATGATAAAATACCAATATTTTTTGAAAGGAATTACAAAACAAGTCATATGCAACTCCAATGCGTTCCAATAACACAAGGAGCTTTGAAAGAGTTGAAAGAAATATTTATTGTAATATTATACAGGTATGTAATTTCGACATTTTAAAATGTTTTAATTAATTTAGGAGGAGGCTGACGGGCATGGCTTTAAATTAGACGTTCTTGAAAGTCACAATCGATTAGATCAAGTTTTGCAACAAAAAGTACCGTATTTTGCTGTTGAATTGCCTGGTGGTATAAATTTGTACACAAAAATTCAAGGCTCCACAAACTTTCCACTGAATTTCGCAAGGGAAGTTTTAGCTTCAGGGCCGGTATTAAATTTACCAGATCGCAGCGATTGGCGTAATTGTATTTTAAGTAAAGATGCCGAAGAAGAATTAGTTGAAAGACTACGAACTGATTATGAACCATTTGATTTTACAATATAATAAATACAATAAAAATTTAACACAACATTTTATTTGATATTACATTCGACATTACAATAAAAAGGTATATCCAAAAATGACAGTCCTTTGAGTTTAGCATAGGGGAGGGTGAATTTTGCGCATTTCTTTTAAGACAATAATAATTGTGATTTGTGTTATTCAACATTTAGCATGTTTTTTCAATAACACATAGACTATTAGAGTGTTTGAACCACTTATTATCTTTGTTGTATTTTTTTTAAATAACATCTTTTAATTATAACAATCTATAAAATCTATAACATACACTGTTTCTATACGTTTTATTATCCTCATAAATTATTCATTTGGCACACCCATCTGGAAGTTAAGGAAACCGCACATTATTTGGCTAAAAGTAAATAATGTCGAATCCCTTTAAAGGCACCAGCCAGAGTAAACATGTATCAATTTAATTATCATTCGTCACGGGATTCATTTAGCATTTACCTTATAAATAGAAATAAAAAAATTAATCTACTATTTTATTTTCTAGCATCGTTAACTAGCGTCGTTCCCTTATATCACTGACAGACTTGTAACAAATTACAAATTTGTTTTCTCTTTGTTGAAAAAATAAAAAATGTATTTTAAACATTGATTTGAAATGCTTCCCTAGGTAATTTGGACAATCCTCTTGGTTTGTGCCCTTTCTCATAATCCGATTCACTTAAATCTCTGGGGTTCAAATCAGAAAATCTACTGGGTGGATGAATTCGTTCGTTGAAACTTGGTGCATGCGAAATGCTGAATGTGGTCTCTTCATTATGACTAGAATAACCACTGCTACTTCGTACATGTCTTTTATTCAATGGTGTTGCCTTTGATTTACCTTTCCTAGCCTGGTATGACTTTCGACCTATGCTTCCCGTTGGCGGTGACGTCTCCGACGATGACGACGAACCACCCTCAGCACCACCTTCCAATATCCAATGTATAAAATATAATTAGAAAAATTATAACTGTTACCTCTCATTCTATGTCCGAATGACATTAATTCTTGACTTGTTACTCTGCCATCACCTTCGGAATCTGATCCAAGTGTATCATATTCTGAAATAGGCAGGTGTAGAGTTAAAATCTTCTTTACTTCTGAGTCAGTGCTGCCCAGGTTATCAGATTCTGCAATATAATTAATTTTTGATGTTTTTTTAAAATAATTTTTATTGTGTTGAGCAGCAATGGCCCCCATTTATTAAAATTTATTAACACTAGCTTTCTATGGGGGAAACTAAGTATATTACAAACTATACTCTATTCATATAGAGAAGAAAAATCGTCCATCTTGAATTATGACGTTATTCAAAATAATCCAATAATTGTTTACATTTGCCACAATGCTCCACCTTCTAACCTTGCTTTCGACCAATAAAATTTAAAAAATTAAATCACGTGAAAGCTGACCAATCACACATTTTTCTTCTCTATACGAATAGACCTTAGTTTTACTTTTTCCTGCAAATATTCCAATAAATCATAACTTTTAATATAATTATAGAACTTATTTTTCACAATTCTAAGTCACCTCTTAAATATAAATAACTCTGTTTAATTATTACCTTGACTTTCTGAATGTGGATCTCTTAACCGTCCACCTTTTCTTCTGACTTTTGTATACTCTGGTTCTTTATTCTAGAAAATAACCACTAATAACCATTTTCGAATAGCACAAATATTAATCAATAAAAATAAAGAAAATTATTAAAGTGTATACTGTGTTTTATGGCTGGCGAAGTGATGTGGATGATTAATGGATAAATGAAACTTACATGTCCTAACTTAAACTTATCAATAGGTGGTGGTTTAACATCATGATAAACAAAAGAGCCGCGTACCGAGTGGTACGGCCCGCTGTAGACGTTTCCGCTGTAAGAGCTCTCACTGTACGCCGGTTTGGACAATTGGAAAGTTGCATATGGACAGATATCTTCAATATAATCCGCTGAATCCGATTTATATGTGTTCGAATCGACTGTTAACGGTTGTGGACCGCGTGCAAGTCGAACAGCATATTGTTGGTCACGATTTTGTTTGTTTTGCATCTGTGCCATTGACGGGGACTCACCAATGGAATGATTCTGATTATTTGGATCGCCTTGTAATTCTACAACACTTTACAAATAAACTAATCGAATTATTATCGGATTTTATTTACTTTTTCTTAAAAACAGAGCAATTATTAGCGCTAGAAGTATTAAAATCGAAAGAAAAATTGGAAGTAACACCTTCATGTTAGTGTAAAATGGATGATCGCCTGAATGTGAAACTGGGGGAGATAATTCTGGAACAACTAACACTTCAAACGTTACCACACATCATAAACGGAATTACTATTATAACGGCCTAATGATATGGGCTTACCACCAAGTAATGTTAAAGTTGTAAAATTGTAAATGGCTTCTGTAACACCAGCATGATTATGTGCAGTAATTTTCAATTGATATTCTGTTGCTGGAAATAAATCTGATATACTATAAATACGTTCAGTGGGTTTAACGTGATTTGATGACATAGTCCAAGAAGATTGTCTAGTAGTTTTGAATTCAACAGTGAAATAAGAAATGCCACAACCACCGTCGCCCCACGAGTCAAGCCATACGGTGACAACAGTCGCATTCATTGTAAGCATTTGGGACTGTTTCGGCTGGACAGGAACTGAGAATGAGTGCAAAAAAACGAATTAATGCACGATCATATTAATTTGGAATTGTTTTACCAGTGCCTTTAGTATGAGCGGGTACAATATCACAGGGTAGGCCAGTACCAATTCTATTAAAAGCAGTTATATACAAGAGATATCTTGTCCCACACCATAACGATCTTAGCATGTGTTCATCAGTTCGTGCAGATATTTGCAATTCTTCCCAATCGCCATGATCCCGTTTATAATTGATTACGTATCCTAAAATTGGTGATCCACCATTGCCTTGATCATTCCATCTCAAATGAAGGCTGTCCGTGAATGACTCAACAACAGTTAAAATTGGAGCTTCCGGCGGTACTAACACTTTTAAGCTATACACTATCTCGTCTTTTCCATGCTGATTTTCTACACTACAAGAATAATTTGCTTGATCGACATTTTGTATGTCTTTCAAAATGAGTGTGCCGTTTGTAAGAGTTGAACGACGGCCGCCGACTTCTAATGGTAAATCGTTCAAGCGCCATACAACACTTGGTAATGGTACACCAACTCGTTTACAATGCAAGAAAATATCCTGTTTCCAGGCGCTAATTACTTCACGCCCGAAAGACGCGATACGAGCAGGAACGATTCTGGAAGGCGTTACAGTAATTACGCGCGTACTTTCACCTTCACCAATCTGAAAAAAACTTATTGTATCTACTAATAAAAGACATTACCTATATTGTTTTTTTCTTTTCATAATAATTAATTAGTGGAACTTTTAAATTAAATAGGAATTACCTATAAGCTGTTAGCTAAAGAAATAGGAACTTACTCTCGTTGAGGCAGTGACCCAAAATTGAAGGGTGGCAGTCTCATGATTACGGGTAACTTCGTGCATTTCAGTGGTCGGACTAAGTACTCTTTTATGAGTACCCTCTTCTCGGCCATCCTCTACCATACTATTGTAGAACGTATAACCCATTAGCGGTCCATTACTGAATTTGGGCGGCAACCAAGACACTAATATTTTATTTGGAGCACTTAATACAGCCTTAATAGCCGCAGGTGCAGAAGGAACTACGAAATTATGAAATATGATAGTTATTACATGAGACTTTTTTTTGTATCCTACCATCTTCTTCTGTTTGACAATACACGGGAAACGAACGGACTCCATCGCCACTAGAAGTGTAAGCCAATACTGTCATGCTATAGTTTGTGAATTTTCTTAGACCAGATATTGTTGTACGTAGTTGGTTAACGATTTTAGTTTGTTGATCGTCATTATCTGTTTAAATATATTCAATGAATATTTAATGAAACCATTTTGCATGTTGTATTATTTACCAAACCATTCTCCTACCGAATGAAAGGTAACTTTATACCCTTGTATAATGCCGTTTCGTCCTTCTGCTAATGGAGGTTCCCATGATATGTGTAAACTTTGAGCATTTAAAACGGAGCATTGCACATTTTCAGGTGGTAATGTGGGTGAATCTTCCAATGTTCTAGCAGTTACAGGTTCGCTTGTGGGACCTGAACCTCTGCTATTATATGCCTGAAGCAGATTTTCCCAGTTATACATTATTAATTTTGTATATTATTCCCAAAACTGGTGTTTACTACCTGTACTATGATACTATAAGTCGTATACTTGGAAAGTCCTTGTATGATGGCTTCACCACCGAAATGTGGACGTACTTCAACACTTTTAAATATATAACTTTGCGGTGTAACACTATTACTTTCCTCATTGGGAATTTCTTGATAGCCAACATGATAGCCAAGTAGATTACCATTCCACGTCTCCCTTGGTGGCGGTTCCCAAGTGACAACCAACTCAGTGGAACTTTTCGCTTCTGCACGGATATCAACAGGCGCTCCACTTGGCACTATATATAGTATATCAAATGTTATGTCTCTCAATGCGACAATCAATCTAAATGAAATGTAAAAAGAAACTTTATTACCTTCTTCGAGTGTATTTATTTGTACAGTTTGACTGGGCTCGCTCATTCCTAATCGATTTTCTGCTAGTATTCTCAAATGGTACACTTGAGCTGGTCGAAGATTTTGTAATGTGGTTGTAGTCTGTGTACCGGGAACAGTTACTTTCATCGGCTGATTTGGCCATGCATCTGCACACATATATTTAAAATTCACAAGAATATTATGGAAAATACGAACAATAAAAATTTTTACCGGCTCCTGGTTTATATTGAACAATATAATTGGTTATAGGACTATTTCCGGCATATGGAAAAGTCCATGAAATGCTTATTGATCTGGACAGTTGGTCCATAACTCGAACATTCCGTGGCGGTTCTGGTATTTCCTGTACGATTAATTGAATGTTCATTTCATCGCTGCCGTAGGCGTTTGTTGCGGAACAAGTGAAAACGCCTGTATCCTGACGTATCGTACGTTCAATGCCTAATTCTGACACCATACCCTCAGCCAATGTTTGTTCCCTAATTGAATATCTTTGATCAACGTCTTTCGATATGTGTTGATTACCGATTTTCCATAAAATATCCATTGGCGTATCACCGCCAGCTCCACATTGTAAATGAGCTTGTTCTCCTTTAACCACTTGAATTTGTTTCGTTTTTTGTGGAAAATGGGCAGGGGCTTTAATTATACAAAAGATTATTTAAAAGAATATTTGTAAAATATATTTTTATATCGTATTTTACCATTAACTTTAAGAAAAATTACTTTACTAACACCAGTACCAATATTGTTTTTGGCTTCGCATAAATATTGACCTTCGTTGTCCTTTGATATGTGATTGAAATTAAGTGAACCATTCTGATATTGCTGAACGTGTGGTTCAAATAAAAAGTCTTTATATTCGCCAGGTTGTTCATCTAACAACAAACGGCAACGTTTAAGGCCAACCTATCCAGTTATGTTAATAGTAAACATTACACACCAACAGCCTTTTTCCAAATTATAATAGGTTTTGGATAACCTTCGGCTTGACAATGTAAAATCGCTTCTTGGCCGGCTGCCACACTAGAATCGGATGGCTCAACGGTCCATCTTGGGGGAACTAAATAGAGTACAGTCAAAGCATGTGAAAGGAAAACGAAAGATAAAAAGGAAGACAAAAATAAAACAAAAAAAAAAGAACAAAAATAAAGAAATGTATAACCCACTTTACAAATGTTTCCTTTTAAAATCTAATTAAATTACCATTAACGGTAAGAGGAACGATGTATTTTTCAGCTCCAGCCACATTGCTTGCGATGCAGGTGTAATTTCCGCTGTGCGAGGATGTAACTTGATCAATAATTAAAGAGGAGGCAAATTCATCGATTCGTTTTATAATAGTCCCAAGAGCAACATTATTGGAAACTACTTTTCCATTTCGTTCCCATTGAAATGTTATTGGCAGATCGCCTTCCATTATTTGGCATGTTATAGCCGCTCGCATACCTTCTCTCAGCAAGTCCGTCATTGGATTTATAGGTAAAATCTTTGGCGGTACTGAAATATTAAGTTTTATTACGTGTATCTGTGAAAATGTAACCATTTATTTTATTGATACATTCAACAAACTACTATTAAATTCCATATATAATGGTATAATGTTATTATATTCCTAAGAGCTCCACCCTTCTTTGTTGATAGCAGTTATAAATAATTCATTAATATTTTATTTTCGACTTTATTTCAACGTTTAGTAACGTAATTCATAACGAAGTTTAGAACTTTTAATGTACCTTTAAATATTTAATTAACTAAAGTGAAATTTATTGCTTCACTTACCAATAACTTGTACTTCAACATCTCGTCGTGCCGAATTTCTTTGCCTATTTTGCGCCTGACAGGTGTACGTGCCGGCATCCTCTTTTCGTTGTGTCTGTTCAACAACTAATGTACCATTAGCATAAACTCTTTGTCTTCGATTCACTGGCAATATTTGTCCCTCACGTTCCCACGTAATTGTTTCAATCGGATAACCCGCAACTGGACACTTAATAATTAAACTTGTACCCGCGATTCCTGTAATTTTCGGCATTTTTCTTATATACGGTAGACCGTATACATTAACACGAGCACTATGCGATATTTTTCCAACACTGTTTTGCGCCGAACATGTATATTCACCACCATCTTCGGCTTTAATATTCGTCACATTCACATGACTAATAACATCATCTTGTATGGTAACATATTGGCCAACAAGGAAACGAGGATGATCCGGAATTGGGAACCCGTCTAGGGTCCAGGTGAACTGGGGCGGAGGATTACCATTGGCCACACATTTTAGGCTCACTGTGGGGCCGGGTTGAAGTGTTTGTTCGGAGAACCAGTAGATTAATTCTGGTCCAGCGTCTCCCATATCTAATTCTGCGGTTGCTTGGGCTTGATCCCAATTATTGCTGATTATACATTGATACATGCCACGGTCGTCTTTGGTTAATTGACGAATTGTTAGACGCGGTGGTTCTACCATCACTTCCACACGTGCATCTGGCGCAATTGGCTTCCCTTTTATGGAAGATGGGCACATTTTCTCCTTATTGCTTTCAGTTAAATTTAGTATTACTCACCATTGTGGAACCAACTGACTTGTGAAATTGGAAATCCATTTGCGATGCATTGAAAATTCGCATCTTTTCCAACATCGACCACCTGTACTTGAGGTTGAACGTGTGCAGATAGGGTCGCAGTTATTTCTAATGTCACACGAACGTTCTCCTCGCCAGCAGAATTGTTTGCAAAACACACATATACTCCACGATCTTCAAGTCGCACCTGGAATATTAATCGTAGCAAAAGAGAAAAGGAAAAGAGGTGCAAAAATTTACATTTATGTGAAAACTACCATCATGTAATGCAATAAATTGTAATACAAGAAACGTGATAACAAATGTAAGTAATTTTCTTTTTGGTGAAAAGGGGATACGCACACACAAAACAGACACATTTTTATACACGGTAGCCCTAAATTTTTTATGACAAAAAATTTATTAGAACAGCATGTCAGACTATGTGAAAAAAGATATAATACATGGAAAAGAAACGAAACGAAATTAAGTTTAGAAAATATTATGTCTTACATTCTGTGGAAAATGTTTTTCATTTCTTTTTAATATTATGATGATGTAGTACAAGTTCAAAAAGTAAATTATGTTTCTGTTATGAGGTATACGAAAAAAAAAAGGCTAGGGTGAGTTTGGAATATAAAAGAACATTATTTGTACGGTAATAGTAACTATATTACAGAAAATGATGTGAAAATTGTGAGTGTTCATGCGTTAGGGAAATATTGAATGGATGGAAAACCAATTTCATTTTTTTTAATAGCAATAGTTATTCGAATAGAAAAATTTCTATAAAATAATAAAATCTGCAGTTAAGAGAACACAGGAAATTCAAACAAAAAAATGTTTAATTATAATTGCTTTTATTACACTTGTTTAATTCTTTCTCGATAGTTTCATTCGAAATAGAACGGGGCAAATTGCATTTATACACCTTATAAATAAAATAAGCCAATAAAAAGCTCGTGCATTTATGCAACTGGTCCTCTCACCTTCGATATTCTTAGTAAGCCAGCAGAAAGGATCGTAAGTCGTTCACCCAGTGCAACAGGTACACTTTGTCCTTGCAGTTCCCTTTTCCAATAGTAACCCGGGACGGGATGTCCTTGTGCCACACAAGGCAACGTTACATCTTCCCCTAAAACCACCCTACGTGCATTGTACTTGTCTACACTGATTCTAGGTTGAACATTGCCTTTTGGTTCTGTTACTATTATCCTTCCTGGGTATGTGCTCGTCTGAACTTCCCCTATAGAGAAATGAAACAACTCACATCAAAGAAAATAAATTTAAAAAAACGCTTTAAGCGGTTCCCCCATTTGATGTATATTTCCAACATTAGAGTAATTTCTTTTTAATAAATTGTATTTCGTAGAAAAACTTTAATTTCTATAATACACTGATTTATGTTTTTCATTTTTCTGTTGGACGTACGTAAACGAGTATAAAATATATTCGTGAAATATGTGCAAACAGACGCAAAGAAAAACCAAATGGCTTGAAGGCAACTGAGCAAGAAAAAAATATGCTATATACTTCAAGCGCTTAATTGACGATTTTAATTGGAAAAGTTTCTATAAAGAAACTGTATGTAACAAGAAGGACAGAAACATCCAAAGAACGACATTTATTAGCCGTACGAAACTTGTGTATTTAGGAATATATACTGTTCCTCTTTTCTTTTCTTTGGCATGAAAGTTTGTTGACTATTTTCTAGACGAAAATACTCTCCAGACGGTTTCATATATTTTATGATCTTCATTAAATTAGATAACTAGTTTTCTCAACAATAACTTTGTGTTTTCTTCTTTGAAATGAATTTAAAATAAGGCGGAACATGAAATACAGAAACTAATGAAGACATATCATTTATTTATATATTATTTGTTTATTCAAAATATAATATATGTTATTATTCTGTTTATTCCAAATATAATTCATCTGATTGTAGCCATAAATATAATAATTATATATAAATAGTCAATAATGAGGGCGTTTAAACAGAAGCAATGTATAAATAACCATTGGACAGTTAGTTAGTTGTAAAAGTTTATGGCTAAACAAAAGGGTTTTCATGTTTAATTAAGACATTATAAGTTGAAAACCTGGTGCAGTCCCTCTAATAAATGTTTGTTTGTACATACGACAAAATAGATTAAAGTGTTGTAACTTAATGAAACTTTTACGTGTGTATGTGAGTATGTTAAACACAAAAAGCAAAGTTTTATACAAAATTAGGAGGAAGCCGTTGGAAGAAACTTTATCAAGATAATATTATATGTATAGAACAAATATTAAGCAAGCTTAACGCACATCTAGTTTAGTACAGATTACATAGCCGCATATTATTTTAATGTAGTTGATATGAATGGGGCATAATATAATACTTGGGGTTTACTTGGAAATTAAATTAATCTCATTTGATGGTACACTTTATATAAACTCACGTTTAAGCGTTTTAACGGTTTTATCATATGGTTTTTAATGCGTGTTAAGTAATTCGTGAGGACTTAATCAAAATCAGTGGCGGTTTTTGAATTTTTTTATATAAATAAGTTGTACTTCCTTAAAATTCAGTACTGAGCCCTGCAAGAGCAATGAAATCTTTTAAAAGTGTTAGTTCTATTAGGTATAGTTGTAACTGTATTAGACCCTTGATTTTATGCAAAAGGGACAAAAACTTCGGACAAAATATGGGAAGATTACAGACCTGTTAGACGATGTACTGTTCGGCACGCATAGTTTTTATAGCCATCTCGGGGCCCAGCATTACTGATGTACAAATCACCATTTTCCAGGACAACGTATTTACCTCCAATATCAGTGTTAGGATATATGTTAACATTCTCGTCTTGGATCCAAGATGTGACCATCACGTATTCGGCCACATAGTTTGGTATTTGGCATTTTAGGACGGCCGTATTGCCAGCAATAACATATTCATCGTGCACCTGAATTTCGTACTTTTGTTTCACAACTGTAACAAAAATTAAATCTTTTTACTCCAAAACGAAAAGTTAAAATTCCATTTAGTATATTCTGCATTCTAGATAGTAGATACACATATAAATTTTAGATATTCCTTCCGTTTTTGGAATTACATTATTAAATTACACGGTAAGTAGAAAATTATATAAAATGTAAATTTAACATGTGTTTCCTAAGCAAATGAAACTGTTTTAATTAAAAAACTTATATGTACTTTGTATGTTGAAATTAGACACCTACGAATTAAAATTAAAAAATATAAATACTCGTACATAATTCACTTTTAATTATTATTCATAATACCCAGTACATAAAAAGTTCACTAATTAATGCTTTTCTCTTAAACTTATTATACAATCTAATTTTCCTAATGGGACACAAGTAACGTTTTTATAAAGACAATTTCTAATAAACAATTAAAAATGACATGTACAGGATTCTTTGAATAAATTCTCTCGAAGAAACCATGCAAAATTTTGCTGTAAGAGTAATAAGCAGGGAGCTGCACCTTGAATAATTGATACCATTTAAAAGCTTTTAGGTAAGTAGTGGAAAGCTCTTTTGCTAAATGCGAAGCAAAAAAGAGGGAATTATTGGAACTCCGTAGAGGAAGAGAAGATGGGAGACACAAGAAATTTGTTCGTACTTGGATAATTTTTTTCGCAAGAAAGTTTTATAAGCTGTTATACAGTGGGTTGTTCGTACAGTAAATTTTAGAATTGATTTTTTTTCAGTGCGCGATCATTATTCATTTTATGTTTATGTTTCGCATATTTTTATATGATTTGTTTTTCTATAGGTGGGTAGATGAAAAACGCTCTTAAACTTTGAATAAATTTCTTTTTAGCTATCTTTGTAATTTAATTTATAAAATAGGTATAAAAAAATTGAGGTATACGACAAAAATTTTCTGGTTTTAAAGATGGTTTTATTAATACTTATCGTTAATAAAAAGCTTTAATTTCATTGTGAATTTAGAGATGTTTAACTTATAAATAGGTATTTATTTAATTTCCAATTGAAAGTATCGTCAACTAAAATAAACTCGGAGTGAGCGAAAATTAAAACTAGAATATAAAATACAGAGGATGGGATCTAAAATGATGTTCAAAAGTCGTAGTTTTAAATATAAAACTCTAAGCGATTTCTCTAGAATTTTCTTTGAAAACAGGAGAATGGAAAACACTAAATTTATATTCGTTTTCAAAGAAAACTTGCTGAAAAAGTATAACAAATATCTCATTATGTTGTTTTCATTTCTGTTATGAGTATAACCACATCAATACTTATAATAATAAGGAAAACAAAACGAAAACGACAATATAAATAATATTAATTTATTTTTTGATATCAAAAGTATTATAAAGCAAAGATATTTTATCTATGTTTCATGTATGGTATTTGAAAGATTCTTAAAAACTATAAGATTAAGATTCCCAAATAAAACTTTGAATTGTTTTCGTGCAAACTCTCGAAACTTTGTCACCTCTTCAAAAGATATATGTACACTTATTCTTAAATAGATGGTCGTTGACAGTTTTACGAACAAACTTTGGTTCTGACTTTTTTAGCGGATGTGATTTTATTTTGTTTGTATATTAGATATATGATATTGTATTTTAGATTGACTTTTATTAAAACATAGTTCTGAAATCCATAATACATTACCAATTGGTTAAAATTGTGTTTATCTGTAATTTGTTGTAATTGTGATGTGTGTCTATACGAGTAAACTAAAAACCACAATTTGATTGTTTTGCAACCATAACACCAACTTCCAATTTACTATTTGAACAATGTATAATTTTGTTCAAGCTTGAAGTTTACGAAATGTACACTTTTTTATCAATGGTATTATATCATAACTGTCATATGGGTTTATGTACTCAATACATATAGACGGCTATTAAAGTTTTTCGTTTATATTTTTTTTGGAACTTTATCCGATCACAAAGGCATAGAAATGAGAAAACTTTTTAAATTTCTAGGCAGAATGAAATTGTTTTTTATTGAGATTAACTTTTGTCCACGGGCACTACAGCATTGATTATTAACACACACGTATATCGGATATTACAAAACTTACCAATATTTTATTAACCGATTTGAAAGAGTTAAAAATTATTTATGTACCAATAAAATTAACATCATATAAACGGTATACGTTTTACGTATATGAGGAATAAAATTTAATATATTAACTTGAACAAGAATTAATAAAGTAAAAATCCAATTTTAAACTAAACATTTTCTTGATCCATTCAAATAAAATGAGTGCACCGGCTTTTTTAATTAGCACTACTTTAGTACTTTTTCCCTTATTTGAGTTTCTCACTAATACGACTACCGCAGTATTATAATTCGTTAAGTAAAAAGATTTAAAGTTTTACAAAATAAAAAAACTTTTATTTTAAACTTTAAATACAGAGTTTTTTGCGGTTTGCATTTTATTCAGGTTTTACATCTTAATGCATTTTTTATGTAATTGATATTGCATTTATAATAAAATATATTTCAGTACTAAGCTTTTTCCTGCCAACAAGGTAAACTGATTGAAAAGTTGTTTAAATCAAAAAACAAACTGTGTGCTGGGAATAATAATGGATTTACTGTTTGTTGGTCAACCCAATGAAATCAACGAATATCCTTAAATTCAATTTCATTCGTTTCCTCTTTTATATCTTTGCAATACCATTGAAGAATTTGAAGATGTTAATATTAGTTTTAGGGAATATGTGTAATTTTTAAAATGTTGCTAAATTAAAACCATTCATTGTAATGATAAATTGAAACAAATTTTGCATAAACGCTTTTTATGAAGTTTGTAGAACGTATATTATAACAGAATTTCCAATAAAACGCAGGTGTCGTTTAATAACAGTGTGGAGTGAATCCATAAAGATAACACTAGTTGCTTTATTATTTCTACTACACCCATAATATTGCATTTTGACGACTCTACGATGTAGATATAGGATATAGTATTCGTTAAATAGAAATTCACTTACATTTCAGTAACATGCTAAGGTGAATAGCTAAAAGCTCTCAGCTTTGACAGCATTATCTCGTGCACTATGTCATGTTTACTATTTTTTTATATAGTACATAATAGAACATTGCAATCGAATACCATATTTACACTAGAATGGACTTGAGAGTGCGAATGCATTTGATGGACACTCAATTGGATGAAAAGGCAGTGGCGTAGTTGAGTATCAATCATTGTCAGTAAATCATTTTCCTCCAGATGGCCATCAATTTACAATCTGAGAAAATACACAAAAAAGTCCCTCCTGTATTGCTTTTTAACACAGCAATAGTATTTGACAAATTTATGTAATTAATTGTCACAAACATAAAATAAAAGTTAAAAAAGAATACAAAAGATTTCACTTTACATTTATTTGAATTTACTGTACTTTATTGTATTTTTTTTGTTATGATTCTCGTTTCGTTTTTCAGTTGTTGGAATTACGAGCCGCTGTTTTAAATAATAATTACATGATTATTTAGGCTCTTGGGCTTTTCCTATTTTTGTAAAGCTTACCTCTTTGTTTTTAAAAATGACTTCGCTTTTTCCATGTTTCATCTAATTATAAATTTAAATTATGTCAAATATTTTTTATGGCGACAATGCAAACGTTTCGAAATAAAGCAATGAAATATCGCCAGAAAATTCGATTTTGTTTCGAAAATTTATTGAAAATTATTACCAATTCAATGCATAAAATTATTATTTAAATCTTCAGGAAATTCTTAGTATTAATGCAAAAGCTTTGAAATATTTTTACAATGTATAACATAAAAATATTTTACTTTAATTAAATGATTCAAAGTTTGATAAAACCGAGTCGATTCCAAGAAATATGACATTATTTCATCTTTTTAAATTTTCTGAAATAATATTCAGTGCAGTGAGAAAATAAAACTCTCAAATTTATTATCATTCATTACGAAGATAAAGAAAACTCAAAGTCCTATATATTTTTCAAATTTTTGAAATTCACTATTATTGTTTGGAAGTTGGAAGAGATTTATAAACATATTTCTGCAAATCTGTAGAAGAGTTATAAAGAGGGTTTGAAAACTTTTTTTACGAGGTTTATACTTTTTCCAAATACATAAATGTGAATTTATTGGTTTAAGTTCACATATCCTCTAATAAATTTTCATTTCATCTTTGTAGAACATAATTTTAATGTTTTATCGGTAACGTATAAATTGAGTTGATATTGTGAAGCGAAGTGAACGATTTAATCTAATATAGAAATACAGAAAATTCACTGAGTTGGTAGTATACATATGTATATAGAAAGTGGAATTTCGAGAAAAATAAATCCATCTGAACTTGGAAACCAAACAGGTGCATTTAGAAAAATGTTTTTCAATTTAGTGGCCACACAGATATCTTTTATTTCGCATGCGAGAAAAGTTCAAATATTTTTTCGGAATTGGAAAAATACATGCAAAAGGTGAAATGGTGTTTTATTCTAAATGTATGTTGTCGATATAATTTATTACCTAATAATTTTTAATATATTGGGTGTATCGGAAAAATATAACACACACCAAAATAATTTTCTAAAAAGTTCGACTTAACACTTAACAGCAAAATTTCACCTTTATTGAAAAATAAGTGGTACAAAAAAAGAAAATCGTTCACGCATAATCCACATACATTGAGCCTCATTAATATTTTTCGAAGCGAAAAGATTTTGTATTTAGTAGAGAAAAGACCTCATTTATCGCGTGTGATCAAATTAACGATGTACGATTTTCTGTGTTCATTTTGCCGATATTGAAAAAATTATTGGTCCAAATGTAATTCAGAAATTTACAGAATTTTCAAATGCAATTTTTTCAAAAAGTACAACTCCAAATTGAAATGTATTGACGAATTTGACGACCTATGCGTTTAGGAAACAACACCAAACACGGCCCAATTTGTAAAATTTAAATTTTCGACCCTCAAAATGAAAAAACTGAAAAAATTGAAAACTTCAAAATCAATTTTTCTGAGCACTATAACTTGAAATGAAAAATCCCGCATATATACGTATTTGACTTGATTTGACAGTAGGATGTCCTTAATAAAAAACAATCATTTAATTCAATAAAAAAATTAAATTTTTCTACACTAGAAAAAACCTTCATGTATTTACATGTATATGTGCTTTTCTTTCTCCTTTTATAATAATCAGTAACTTGAGCACGTGTTAAGGAATGGTCAGCTAGGTCAAAGGCGTACACTGAATTTGCTGGAAGTTAACCAAAGGCTGGGCATCCACAAAAGGAAACTATTTCTAGGGTTAAACGGTTAATTTGCCGTGAAAAGGAATGGAACAAACGAAGCGGTTAGAGGATTATTTAGTTCCCGATACACAATGAGGAAAGTTTACACACATTCTCACTACCACCTCTGTCTCGTTCACATACTTTACCTATTCTTCAAACTTAATGCACAGAATCGGAAATTACTGGTACTTGACACCAAAGTTTCGTGTTACAAGAATATGTTATTTGGCCGTGATGACAGTTACTAGTTTTAAATCAAAACTTTGTGCTTGAAGCTTTCTTGTTATACAACCATAAAGTTGAATGTTGTGTCATCGTTGGTGTTTACGCAGATGAAATTGAGGAATTTTTAAGGCGAACGATAAAAACCAACGCAATGGAGAAAAGGGACAACTTAAATGGTTTTCTGGGGTGGCTGGAGTTTATTTGCATCTTTTTTTTACGTGTTTGAAAAGGATCCTGATTCATGTGATATATTTTACTATGAAATTGCAAATTTCTTTTATGTGTAACATTTCAACCATATTTTACAGCGTATTGCAGAATAAAAGAGAAATAATTAAGGGGATGATTCTGCATATAAAACTCTGTTTATAGTTAAAGGTCTCCAAAATTGTCTGAAATATTTTCCAAGCTTATTCTTTTGATCTAAAAGTAGTAAAGTACACATTCAAACAAAAACACAAATTACTTATTTTTTCATCGATAAATAGAAAAAGTTTTATCTGAAAGCTTTAAAATAGTGCATCAAAAAAAAAACAAACTTTTAGCTTTAATTATAATTTAACTATTTTGTATTTATTTTAGTGTATTCATTTCTGATACAAAGTTATACATTTTTTACTCGTACATACATAATATTTTTGCCATTACTAGCCCAATCCCCTAGCTGACACTGTTAAATTAACCACAAACTAGCTAAATATATATGTTCGTCCTCTAACTCTTTAAATTTATTCTCCACATATAACTCGAGATAATTAGGTTTAAGTAAAGTTTCAAGCTGTTAGAGGACTGTACACAAATAAACCCGTAACATACTAAAATACAAAGTAAAAAACACTATATATTTAACTATGTATATTCTAAATTATCTTCACTTGACAAGCAAACCGCAAACATATACAACTCTAATCAAATTTACTAAACAACATTCATGGCTAGGGAACTATGCGGAGGAAATGATGAATTGCATAATTAATTATATGGTCTTACCTGCTTTGACATGTACATCTCTACTAATAACAATTCCAAGAGCACTTTTTAATTTACATCTGTAGAGTGCCGCATGGACATCGTGTCTGTATCGTTCGTTGGCGAATGGAGGGAAGACCAGTGATCCATTTGGGAACACTAAACGTAATTCTGGCACCTACACATACACACAGAATCCATAATTATGATCATGTAATGGTCAGTGATCTGATTACATAGTTTAAATCATTGATTTCTACAGAGAGATTAACTAAATACATGCATTATAGTTAAATTTCGACTATAACGTTAATTGGTACACATTTTGTTATACGTATCCCAACAAATTTAACTAATTCTAGTTAAAAATCATAAATCCACAATGTTACAATGTATGCATATGTAAAAGTTTTGCAAAGCGACAATAGGAGTCAACTGTATAATCAGAAAAGTGTGCAAAAGCACCCAGGGAATTATTTAGGGTTGGTGGGATTATAATGATGCTGGAAGTTTTTTCTGCTGAGATAGTTTTTATAATATTTTTTCGTTGTACTATTAGGTTTCACTTAATCTTCTCGCTTTCAAGTTAATAGTCCAGGAAACGCAACAGTTTTTCCAAGGGGGATTAATGTGTTCCGTTTCGCAGCCACTTTATTTTTCTTTTTCTATAACTATACGAGTATATTAAAAATAAAAAACAGTCTGAATTATGAATAAAATTTAATTTTTAACTAAGAAACGAGAGATGCTGTGTGTGGATGCTATAAAATTAATCTGGCATTTTTCCATTTTATAGTCGTCTCGCATTTCATCATCCAGGGAATCGATCCACATCTCGTATATTAGATATTGTTATAAGAAAATTCTGTTTCCGTATAATGAAGGTAGCAGAAAAAAGGCTCCAAACATAAATTGACATTCAAGCTTCATCAATTCATTCAAGCTTGTAAATATGTTACGTTTTTATTGGAGTTCAAAGAAAAAGAATTGTATTTGTAATTCTAAGATAATATTTTTAAAAATAGCTTCTTATTTACTTATGTATGTGAATTTATATGTTTCATATTTGTTTTTCATTTTTGTATGTATTTATTTGTGTACAATGTATATAACTGAATAAACGTATGAAAAATAAAATATGTACCTGCATAAATTTGTACAAATCATTTAAACTTGAAAACCTCCCTAATGTAAAAAATTGAAACTTTCTTGGAAATTACGAGTATGCTAATTTGTGTTGAGATATATGAACAAGTATTTTCAATTTACTTGAAATGGTTTTGTCACAAATGTCAACAAAAGTTGTGAACTGTTTAAAATCCGAATTTTTATTTAATTAAGATGCCATTAAAAGGTAATCCTTGTTAAATATAAATTTGATTTGAAATATTATGAAAAGTAGGACAATTTCAGATTTAATTAAAATAAAATATGAATATGTTCAGTCCTATTACTGTGTTGTAACTATTTTTTTGCAGCAATTATTGATTACGATTGATTTACAACTAAAAATAAAATCGCATTAAAACTAAACAACAAGCTCATTAAAAAGCACCTGTATATGTATATCCCGAAAACAATTTACAGCTGGATGTTATCTTTAATTTTTAAAATGTGTCTTATAAATAATTCGCTTATGGCTTCATCAGACCGTATCAAATCGTATATATATAATTAGATACGGCATATTAAACAGTCTAATTGGCTGAACAAATAGAAGGGTTGTTTGATGATTTTCGTAAGGCACCTTCAGCCTGCACCCCATCATCGTCACGCTTTGAATCGTGAGCAAGTACTGAGTTGAATCAAGATTATGTCTAACATAATAATATTCGGGCTGTTCGGGGTTCTCTTTGTATCAATCATAACGGCATCCAGCTCGAACAATAATGCAAATTGATTTAACAACACCATTATATCCAACTCACATAATATAATAGCGTTATCAAAATTGTATAGACCGAAATTCGTAATTTTAGTGCGCTATTTTAGTTTTTTTTTCGTTTCGTGAAAAAGTGCATTAACCTGATGAACGGGTGAACCATCTGCTAGAATCCATTCAACTTCTGGTGATGGACTTCCATGGGCTGTACAATCAACTCGACCACCTGAACTGTTGCTGAACTCGACGCGATGGGGTGGTTCGTGAAGGAATAATGGTCCTTGTAGATCCACATTGCTACTCCATACTGCTGAAATTCAATAAGGCAGTAGCAGTAAAAAACAAACATTCTTTATAAAATAAATAAATGGTTTCTTTTTCTACTTTTTAACTTTAAGCTAAAACAGAATGAATTTTATGAAAAGTACAAAATGTGTACTGTATATTTTAAATATATAACTATACATACTCGTGCTTTAAAGTTTGAGTAAAAGAATGTTATGAATTTAGTGGAATTTATATTGGAACTTAGGAAGACAAACAGCGAAAGAATTTTATTATAACCGACTCTAGATAGATTTTTATTATACTTATATCTATAACAAGTATTTGGTATGACGTATTTTTATATTTCTGTACCAACAAGAATTATTAAACATGGTATAATATTTTTCATAACATGATAAAAGCAACTCTTAATACTTCTTCAAAGACGATTCAAATATATGCGAATATGGAATGTGAATGAATATGATTATATAGTATATAGGTAACATTATTCCTATCGGTCATACAATAAAAATAAATCGTTAAACGTCAGACATTTCTAATCTCTCCAAAAGACTTATTTTAAAATTCTACTTGGATCACGTTTTATTGAACTATTTTATAATAAAAATAAGGGAATAATATACGATTGGCGACGTAAACTATTTTCAATACCAATTTATCACAAACTTTTTTTTATCTGTATTATTATCACCCCGCTATTTCTATGGCATATTACTCAAAGCAGTTTCATTAAAGTGATGAAGTCGATCTATTGGGAGTTTTATTTCTTTTCGTTCCCTTTTATCCAATATAGATTGTATATTGCCAGGGGTGAGAGTATTAATTTAGTAAAAAGTTACAAAATAATGGTTGCGTAAGCATAATTAAGATTAATCTCGTATAATTGTTAGCTATTGTAGGTAATTATTTTTGGGTGTAATGTTGTGGAAACATTTCTTTTAATGAACCTCTGGAATAAATTAAAAAAGTTTAACCTTTAAGAATCGGATTAATATCGTGAAAGTTATTTAGAATTATATACCATATAATCCTAGTCACGGCACCTTACTGCATATTTCGTAAATGAACATATTATTACGTTATTTTATGCTTCCAACTGCAATTTCGTGTTTAACAAGGAACATAACTATTCAGTTCCATTAATTATATCCATAATTAGCAAAATTATGGTGTCAGCAGAATATTTTCTACAATAATTATGTAAAGATATGCTAATGTAATAGAAACTTGAAAGAATTTTGATTTTCTCAAAGAAATATCAAACTGCATGCACTTCTAGTGATATATTTAGTGTGCATATTGCTATAATTTAAATCTGGTACTTTAATATCTCAGATAAGCTTGAAGTTTGTGTAATTTTGGGCTGAAACTTTTATTAATATCTCAAAATGCTGTATACTTTAAAAATCCAAACTGTGTATACGTGGTACAATACAGTCGAATGTTTTGTGGTTAGGCATGTAATATAGTTTTTAGGTGTTCGCATATACAACGCCCTATCCATAATAGTGTACCCGCTTAAAATCCTTCCGTTTACCACCAAGGATTAACCTCAATCCCTGGGGCCGTAAAGCAAATGGGTTAAAATGCCCAGGCTATATTCATAAGAGAGAAGCGAATCGAAGAGCACACACAGTTATGGCCAACATTTATTTTTATCTATTGGAAGAACGCCACAAATTGATTTAGTATAATTTGCTTCTTCCGAATAGGAAGCTATAAAAAATATTATTATGGGGATTGAAATAACAAGAAATGAATTCATATAAAATCCTTTTTTAGTGCTAAAATGAAATAAAAGAAAAAAGTGTACGTACATAATATACCTAAAAGGGATGAACTTAAATTTCGCTGAAAGTTTCTAGGAAAAATTGAAATAAAGTTGTTTGTTACACAAAATAGACTGTAATATTTATGGTTAATACTCTTAAGATCCATATGTAAATATGTTTGTACTACAAAGTATATTGTATGTAGGAGTATTATATATTTTAACTTGAAAACAAAACACATCTTTAACTTGTTTAAAGGGTATAAGATTCATATATAATGTGATACGAAGAAAATTCCTCTGGCAAAATGTAAACATTACGAAATTTATGTAAATTAAATAAAAGGCATTCTGAATTTCTCTTTTGTGGTATGTGTGTTTAGAGGCTGTGATGTTGTTGGTTTTTCAGGCAAAAAAAACAACCACTCTTATATATAAAACCACAACAATCAAATTGATGTACATATGTTGCATACTTTTCCTTTTATTAGCTTTTAAAGGCGATATTAGAATGTAATTTAATGTTATAAATTACATTTCTGGTTGAGCTTTTGTGCTTTTTTCAAATATTATAATGGAAAATATTTCTTCGTATAGTAATTTTATACGTATAAACACTTATATGCACTGAGCTTTTTTAAATTGACATTTTGTTGTTTCTTTAAGTACATCAAAATGTCTTTCTCCCTTCATTCGAAGAGAAGGGAAGCATTTATAGACGCCCTAGAGTATTCTTCTAATGCACAATGCCATCGTCGACACTTGACTGGATATATTACGTTACTTTGTTTAAAAAATTGATTGGGAAATGGAAAGCAGATATCGTCGCTCTTAATTAAGGAAGTGCCTCTTTTGATTTTCTTTCATGTTAAAAAGTGTAAAGAGCACTTATGTGGATTCTTATGAATATTTTACTTCCGCAAACTAAAACAAAGCACATACAATACGCATATTTTTTGTATGGTTAATTTTAAAATTCTGGTTGCATCATATATTATTGGATATTGAAAAACAGGATACTGTGTAGAAAAGTTTCACAATTTAAATTGTTGTTTCAAAAGTTGTAATTTTTTTCTTTATTGTATAAAACTTTAATAATAGATATTTATCGACCGGATATTAATGTTTTGTCGAGTAAAACATCACATCAAACTTTGATAAAAACGGAAATTATTTCATCTTATAGTTTTGTTAAACATTTTATAATTCAATTAGCTTTGCTTAATTTGACAATTTACTATATTGGTGAAAAAGGCCTATTCAAAAATTTTCACAACACTAAATTGAATTTTTCCTAATTGCACTGATTTCCATTTATTTCTACATTGTTCTGTGTTTCACACACATTTTCAAAATAAATGTTCATATTCATTGAATTTGGGTATTTCGCTAGACTGAAATTTTCCTTTGGGCACAATATATTTCTCTTTCATTAAACATTATTTAAATTACAAAGTTACAACAGCTTGAATTTTAAACGATCGTTTGGGGATGAATTTCTTCTAAAATACTCTGTAGTGAATTTGTAAAATGCGATGAGGACATTAAAGTTGAAATTATTTCTAACTTTTTTAGTTGACTTTCAGTGTATCAGACGAGATAAAAATTTTATACATCAAAAAGAAAATTGAATTGTTAAACAGTATATTATGTACAAAGCGGACTCTGGCAAAGACCGAGAGGGAAGGACAGGAAGAAGACAGGGGTTGATATTTCCTCAATATTTAGTTTATAACCAACAACATCCTGTATCGTGTGCACATTTAAATTATTAAAATAAGTAAATTTATTCTATTTGAATTTGCACTTTACAAACATTGATTTATGAATTTGGTTCTAAAATTTTTCTGCAAAAAAATTTTCACCGCAATTTAATTGAAACCAGACAGGATAACCAATATTTATTTAACATTATTGAAAAAACACTTGAAAAAATGGTTGAAACGTTCCAAAAATAAAATAAGCACAATTACGAGTATATGATGAAAAATTTTTATATGATTTTTAAACTTTCTATTTTATTCTAATAAAATGATTTTCCCAAAACTATGTCCGTATTTCAACTACTTTTTTTCTGTGCATTTTAAAATACAATTTATATGCAATGAAATTTTTAGGGATACTATGAGTATTTCGCAATTTTTATTTAAAAATGGAACATATGAGAATACTTTTATATGAAATATTCAAATATACATTGTATACATATATTACGTTTTAGAAATTTTGATATAGGTAAATTGTTTGTACCCAAGCAGTAGCAATTTTCTTCACAGCATTCTGAATAGCATTTTGTTTTATTTTTGTGTGTAATATAGAGTGAAACTGCTTTATCTTAAAATAAAATACGAATTGTGTGACTCTCGATTTTATATTTCTTTTCTATTTTCTTTTTCTGGCACAATAATATTGTTATTGAATTTGTATATTACATTTGTTCACAATTTTCCAACATTGAAATATATTCCAATAAAATCTTATTTCATTGCTAAAATTTGATCACATATCGAGCGTTTTAAAATACAATACAAAAGAAAAAATATCAACTTGTTACTAATTTTTAAATGTATCATCAAAAGTCACAATAAAACTGAATTTCATTTTTTAAATCAACACTTAAACTTCATTTCCTGCCAGCAAATAAAACTGGTCTTTTGTTATATACATAAAATATAGACATTTGATAACAAATGTCAGGATTTTCTAGATAACCAACTAAAAATAGAAAGTAGTTCCAAATGAAAACTCGAAAACTATAAAGCCACAAACTTGATAGTGATATATAACGTAAACTATTATGTGACATGTACTTAATGTCTACTCTTTAGTAGATATTTCTTGTTACTGCAGTACACTTTAAGTATTAAATAACAAAAAAAAAAATAAAATGATAAACTTAAATAAAAACATTTTAAGGATTAACTTGTGATTCCATTTTATTGGAAACGAACTGCAATATCACATTCAACTTTATTACCACACTATTTGTGCGAATCACTTCGTAAAGAAAATTTCTTGTATAATATAAACCTATTATCCTCGTAAGAGTTTTAATTGAATGGAATATAATCATTTTTGTAGAAAATTTTGTTGAATGTAACTATATAAAGTTTTGAAGATTACACCGTTAATTCATGCAAAATATCTATGCAAAACGAAAACTTCCAAAATAAAATTGCTTGAAAAACAGAGTTGAATTTATTTTGATTAAAAAAAGAGACTTGCTTCATTCATTACAATTTATTTCTTAAATGTGGATAAAAGCTACCGTATTATGGAAGTACTTCACCTATTTAACATAAGAATGCGTTTTTTGTGGTTACAAATGGATTAGAATTGAAAAAAACCTCCTGCATTCTTGTTTGATACTTTGTCTTTGACTAAAGGGATGTTGAGTGGTTTAGGGTGCATGACAGGGGATGAAATATACGGCGCCAATATATTATTTGTCTTGACTTGGTGAAACTTTTTCACTGAATTTTTCGATTGTGCCTTTCGTTTATACGAAAATGGAAAAAATACTCTATTATAACGTTTTCCCTTATGTGTGTTTATAAGAAAATAAATTGATGTTGAATTCATTTTCGTTTTAAAAATAAATTTAATCCACTTCTGATGTTGGTTTAATCGTCCAAATATTTATGGAGAATTTTTGTTAAAATTATAATTGAAATTTAATGTTGGCTTTCCAAATCGAATTCCAAATCTATTAAATGTGTAGCATATTCGAATACTATGTCTATATTTTGATAATCATTGCCATTCGATAATGTGAAATTCGAAAATACATTCTAAATAATACAAACAAAGTATTAAATTAGTTAAATTAGTACTTGACCAAAAAAAAATACATGAATATGATTATGAATTAAACAATAAATTAATTTCTACGGTATCAGAATAGGGATAATTATTACAGAAGAAATACTACGAGTATAGTTAATTATTTTAGCAGGAAATTTTCTACATATTATTTAAACTGAATTCATTTACTATTGTATAAACTTTTAAAGTATCTCCTTTTGTAGAAATATTGATGGAAAGCTTTCTATTCATTTCGAATCAACAAGTGTTTACTACAACTTATTTCATTTATTTTATTGACTTTCAGTATTAAATTAACAATACTTTTGATTTTTTAGTTACATTAACTTATAATAATGTTTTGATTTTGAATAAATTTATCAAAGTATCAGCAAAGATAAAGCAAACTTTCTCAACTTTCATAGAATTTACGTATATTAAATATGTAATTTAAGGATTTACATTATACATTAGTACAATTATATACATATATGAATATGTTAAACGTTTGAAGCAGGTACCTAATTTAAATAAAGATTCCACGTGACTTTTTATTTGTAAATAGAAATCAGTCTAGTTTCTGACACTCATTTTTAATTATGAACAAAATCCGTTCAATTTTTTTTCCCTCGTATATTTCATATTGAATAAATTATTCAAGTTTTCTTATAAGTTAAATAATTGCACAAAACCAAATAAGAAACAATCATATTAGGTATTTTAATTCCTAATTAATAACAATGAAGTGTAATAAATGTGGTAGATACCAAATACAAATAATACATTAATGGTAGGGCTTTTCTTCGTAATAATCTACTCTACAGTATACAATATAAAATTATTCAAATGAAGAATTATTTATTTGTATCTAAATTAATTCATGCAGGTAAATTGTCGATGGATAATATTTTCATTTTAATGCAAATACCGTGTATAGGAACTCATTTATGGGATTGTATTGATTAATGAGCTAGTATTATAAATGTAGAACAATTCCAAGTAAAGAACAATAATACAAATTCATTTCATACAAATATTATATGTAATGGGCGAGAATACGTTTATCCAGGCGACATTTACTGCAATTTTGGTTAAAAGTACTTGGCAACCGAATGCAATTTTGCGAGCTAACACCCTGAATAAACGTACAGAAAATTTATATACTTAAATGGACGCAATAGAAGATAAACTGAATTTATATTGTATGCAACATTTATTTTACAATTTTTTTTGTATAGATTACCTTTTATAAATTAGAAAATATTATATTTAAGTATGTCTAGTCTTGCAATTGTGGAAATAATTAAATCGTCGGTGGATGAAATAAACACGCCTGAAGTAAATTAAATAAAAATTACGGTAATTTGTTCGCATATCACTTGGCTGAATACATTTATACCATATTATATGAATTTACTTGGACATTTTACTTATTAAAAAAAATAATTAGTTAATATTGTTGGGTAGTTTGCATTAACAAAATGACTTTTTTAATATTAAAAATTTACGAGAATTTTCTCGAGCTTATATTTTACATGCCCTCGGGATTCCAATAATGGATGATGTTGTGAAACAAACTACGCTCCTCCACTACCATCACATACTTTAATGTCTATTGGCCTATATTGTAAAAAAAATGCAACCCCAACAGCAATATGTGTATACATTAATTTTAACTAGTATTACAGCGAAGGATATATTTCATTTTTGTATTATACTCATAAAAGAAATATATATTAAACTTGTGTTTTCATAATAACTAAAAATGAGAAAATACAAAAAAAGCCGTAATATTATTTCAGTTCTCTTGGTAAATACAATTTGTGGTGGTGGATATTATATTGCCTCAATAATACCCGAATACTTGCCAGATATTACTCATGGGAGATTGAATATATAACAAACTTATAAGGGTTGTTATAATGAATAATTTTCGTCTTAACAGTTTCAGTTGGCACAAAAAATTCATTATATCTTATAGATATAGAAAGAAAAACAACAATCATAAGAGATGCAGTAAAAAATGTGAAAATGTTAAAACAGAAACTCATCAAAACTGAATCTATTATCATAATCTTTCTATATGAGGCTGTTGGTTTGTTTACACCCCTCTTATTTTAGTTTATCTTTTCGTTTATTACAATGTTGATGTATGTGAAATGAAAACGTGATAATAACACGAGGTCTGCAGTGTGCAATACCAGTAACCTGTGCCCACGGGAATGAAAAGATAGCGAAAATTCAACACTGCCGTTCGTACATCGATTTCTTCAAAAAATGCATTGCTCTAATTAGTGACAAAGTGAACAGAAGCGCAAGCGTGATTAACAGCCCTTCGACATGCATGTAATGCGTTATAAATGACTACAAATGTTCCATTTTATCACATTTTTTTTCAAAAATAATCCAATATCTTTTTTGTAATAAATTTTACTAAAATATTCACGTAAATTATCTCAATTTAGCTTTAGAGAAATTTCTTAAATTAAATTTGCCGTATGAAATATGCTAATAATTCATATTTTTTTCATTTACTTCTTTTCCTACCCTCCACTTGTCAAAATATATTATAGCAGTTTCGCGAAACTTTTAATCTACATTATTATAACTTAACATGATACTTTTATATCGAAATAAAAAGAATTTTATTGAATCAGCAATTTTTATAATGGAGCCATTATTTTCTGGTTTTAAGATTGAAAAAGTTTATCGTACGCACAAAAGGCATTTGGAATGGAACAACGCAAAAATTAAATGGAAACTTGATGAAATTGTTGCAACATAAGTATTAAATACTTACCTATTATGAACAGTATTTAATTATAAGGACTGTGGGGTGGTCTGCATTATTTTCAATAAAATTGTAGAGTCATAATTATTTGCGTGTTTTATCAAACGCCTTTTAATAGCAAATAAACGATGGCTAAAACAACGTTTACAACCCCAATACACAAAAGTACATCAGGTGCGACCCGGTTGTTAATTTTATAGCTGTGGTAATAAACTTATAAAACATGACTGTATCATAAATATTGCATGTGTCAGGGTGTATTGTTGTATGTTGGAGGGTGTGTGCGTTTGTTATCGTTTTTTATCTCCATCAAAGATCTTTTATAATAAACACACAATTATAAATTTCATCGACGAAAATTTCGTATATGTACGGGCTAATAATTTAGTAACGAAGCAGAAAAATTCAGAAATTTTATTTACGTAAAATGGTATGATAAATAACATAGATTACAAACAAATATTATATCTTGTAATGTTATTTTACAATGAGATGAATTGCGTCTACTTTATCCTGAAGTAATATTACAATATGAAATATTATAATATTTTTCAGTTAATGTAGTGCGTATTCAGTCGTTTAATAGATAGAGGAACAAAATTCAATAAATTTTGTCTAAATGGAAGGCCTCACAATCTAAAGACAATAGGAAGTAATTTTCGTCTTCCCCTTCTATAGTAAATTTTCACCAAGTTTCATGAAGTGGCTGCTATTATTTGGTGAAAATTAGTATGAAAATACCTGAATGTTAATTTCAATAATGTACATTCCTAAAATATAATTTTCATTTCAAATTCAAAGTATTAACTTACCTAATTATACTTAGTTCTTAATACTTAATAAATAATTCGTTTGAAATATATAATCTTTAAATTGAATAATTAACTTTATTTAAGTTAAATAGTCAAATATTGGAGTAATGGTAAAGTTATGGAGTTATAAATTTGCACATACACATATATGTTCTACATGTATATTTTTAAATACTCCTATTAAATTAAAGGGCAATCAGTTATAAATTAAGCAAATCAACCCACTAAAAATATTTTCATTAGGATTTGTTCCAAATAAATTATTGCACAAATAGGTATAAATTACTTTCGCCATGAAATTTTGGTTTACTTATTATGATTCGTTTATGAACTTGTCAAAAACAACCAAATTTCATACAAACATCTCTTTAAAATGTGGAACCAAACAAAACAACTGTTTTACTCGTAATTACCGAAAATAATTACAACTATTGTTATTGACATCGAATAATATTCAAGTTTTCTTAACTTTGCCCTACATCTAAAATATATTTAACTAAAAAATCAATTTAATTATTAGATTCTATGAAAACATGTAATTTACACAGTATAGCATTAGCTATACATTTATATGTTCCTGTATCTATTTATTTCTTTACTTAAATGCTAAACATAAATATTATTTAATTAAAATAAATTACAACTAGTAAAATAATCTTGAGAGTAAATATTTTCACGTTATATTACAGTAGAGCATTTATTTCAGGATTATAAATGAAATTTAAAATAAGGTCCTTATATTTTCATATACAAATATGTATGCATAATGTATATTTATTGTTTAGAATTAAATATGAAAATAGAAATGAATGGATTAACAAAAAAAAAATGCACCAGTCCATGTATTATTTAATGGTATTCATAAATAATAAATAATTTTCCTCTTGTTCATTAAATATACATATATGTATATTAATGCATATATATTTCTAGCATTTAATTTCTAATTCACATCGAATATAAAAGCTTTTCAATATTGTGAATTTTGTTCCTGTTTATTGGTTGTTCATATGTCCATATATGTATATAAGTTCATAACATGCAAATTTAGCTCTATATTCGCTCTATAGAAATAGAAAACTTATAATACAGGTACAAAGGACACCCAGTAATTAAAATAACTTTGTAGTCAGGTCCCCATAATTATCTTCTGTTGTGTTCTGTTGAAAGAAGCCCCAAACAAAGACATTTCATACACGACGTCTAATACATTCTAATTATACTTTATTTTTTCACATTTCCATCATATATTTTCATTTTGGAACTTTTCAGCTACAATGTATGAAACGTAATTTAATGTAAAGGAAAAATGTGAAAATTTTGACGCTCTTTTTCTTTAAATCCCCCTAAAGACTATTTTTTGCAATTAATCATATAGACACATACACAATTCGCATTAATGATATGAAAAACGGATACAGCTATTGAAAATAATATAATAAAGTTCACCATTTGATGTTTGAACATTTTTTTATATACGTGCGAATGTTTGAACGTTGGAGCTTTTAGAAAAAAGTTTTTTTTAATGGCTGTACTGACAAAAGGCAATTTCGAGTTAGTTGGATGTATAAATAAATTTAATAAAAAAAACTTGGTAACTGTGAAGGTAATTGAAGTAGTTTCAAAAAAGTTTAATACATATAATACAAACGACATACGAAAGTTACTCGTATTTGGAAAATAATGTAAGACTTTGTAGTTTTCAGAAAAAAAGCTACCAAAAGAAAATCAATTTTTTTTATCAATTATTAACAATATTGTATTATAATTGTGCTTTGCACCAATTTTTATCAAATAGATTCGGTACATGTATGATATAATTGAACTGTCAACTATTTTATCCCTACAAAAAGTTTAGGAAAAAAAAGCTTTATTGTTCGTACCTATACGCTAAATAAAATTTTCCCTAAATTTGTATTGATTATTGTGTCAATTCGGTGAGCCGTTTCATAACAAACAAAACTTAAAATAAAACGATACCACTGAATTTCAATCACTGTTTGACACAAATCCACATTTTTCCGGCCAAAAACAACCAAATCCCTTTCAGTATGATTACGACGAGGTCGTCTGCCTGTCTGTCTGTTATTTTGCATTAGAAAAATACCCAGTTCTACAGACATGTAGCATATTTTTATTTTACACTAAAAAAATCTGAATACATATATGGATCCGCCATGTACAGGATGATAAAAGAGCATTCATCTGAGAAAAATAAAGGACCGAATCTTTATAAAAGACTATTCGTTGAATTTGAAGAGAAATTCACAACAAGGCATAGTTGTTTTCTTTACTTTTTTCTGTTTACCTGCAGAGGTACAAGCACATATTCTGAAAGGCATTTTTAAACATTTTGATTATTATATTTCTCGTTATTTTGAACATTTCAGTTTATTCGATACGTGTATGCATTTCAGTGGAACTGTAATTTGGTCTACCATTTATGTGTATGTTCTCTTATAAAATAATAGTGCAAAATAGATACATCTTGATTGTAAGTGATGTACATAGAATTTATGTTAGGTATATATTCTGCAAACTGAACGTACTTGGTATAATATGTATAAACATGTGCAATCCAATTATAGGGTTCAAATGTATCATGTTTGCGGTACAGTTAAATAAATTTATACTAAAATGGGGCCTGTGTAAATTCCCAAAGAGATTTATTTTCTGTAAACTTCAAATTGCTGAATTATTTGAGCAAATTTTAACTGACCTACATTATTCTTACATACGCATGTATCTATCTTTGTATCGTAAAATATATTTGTATAATTAATCATTGGAAATTATAGAAAACTAAACAGTTAAAGAAAATTTTAATTAATATAGTTTTAAATAATGGTGCATGTGAAAATGCGTACTTGTTTCAACTTATCGTAATGAAATTTCTGTTATTTGTTATAAAAGTAATTATGTAAAGATACAATTTATTTTAATTACATTAATTTAATTAATGACTGCCTATGACAGTTTTAGTTACTTTCGTTTATTAATTAAAACTTTGGATGAGTTTTACTATAAGCGCTTGAAAAATATTATTCATAAGGAAAAAACTAGTCAAAGTTTAAAAAATGTGTCAAAAACAATTCAATTGGCTTGATTAAAACTTCAATTTTAGATCAATTAGATCGTTTACCAAACAAAATTGGATTTTGTAAAACATTAAAATTGTAAATTATTTACTATTCGATTATTTAGGGCATGTTAATTTTAAAATTGACTTTCCCATTATGGTAAATCCGGATTGGTTGAAACGATTCAAATAATTACAACGAGTAAATTAATTAAATTCAATTTTTCTGAAGTTTCTTAAAACACAGATTTTTCAATTGTGCGATTTTCTTCATTTCGTGTTCTTATTTCGAATTATAAAGTAAATTGGACGTGAATTCCAATTCCCTCCTGTCATATAATACACAATACATCAAAAGGACATACAATATCCGTTCAATTTACGATATTCCATCAACCATTATTATTATACAATATAAATAAGTTTGCTTTACAATATATTGTGTATAAATATCTGTTGCTTACACAATAATTTATCACACAACATATTGTCTTTCTAATTAATTCTGATACGACGATACATGTATGTATACTTGGTAAATTATTGTAACATACTCTTCAGGATTAACCATAATATCTGAATTCGGAATATTAAGCTTTGCTGTATGCTAAGACTTAAATTTATTAACCGTAAAATGTAGAATAATTTATATAGTGTGGGGCACTTGTTAATACAAAAATGTCGTAAAAAAATAATCCGTATTACATAAAGGGGGCGTTAAATTATTTTTGCAGTTTTCTGGTAAAATTTCAAATTACTTCAGTTTGAGAAATTATTTTATATATAAATTATAATTAATTTTATTCAACAAATGTGTATGTTCGTACAAGAAATACTGTATTAAAGCACTTTTGCGTACGTATCTGCTAGTATAGGAATAAAAAGTAATTAAACATTTGATAAACAGGTGTAATTAGTGTGCTTTCATTAAAATATATAAATTTATATTACGTATAACACATGCTGTAAATGAATTTACTCGTACATACAAACCTATATTCCATTTAGTTAAAAATTAAAAATATACTCCTAATATATGTCATTGTAATGCTAATTAATTAAACATAAATTATTATAAATATGTTTATGTACGCAATTATTCGTATTAATGTCGTGTTATACGTGTATTTCTAAAATATATTTTAATTAAAAGCTACAGTAATTAATAATTTTTTCCCCAATGAACATTTCGTTAATTTACGTGTCAAAACGTGTAAATAATTTATGAAAAAATATAATATCTAAAAATTATATTTCAGTCCCTTAACGGTACTTAAAGGTATAACTTTATATTAAATTAATTTTTGCAAGCGATATTAATTTTATGAAATTGTGAAAAGGGAAACTTTTACATTAATTAAATTAATTATTAATATACATATGTAAATTCACATTTTGTGGTGATCATTTTGGTTTTTATTAATTTTTTTCATAAAAAGGTCAAAGTGGACTGGGTCACATAAACTAAAGGGTATTAAATTCTATTAACTAAAGATAGAATAAAAATTTTTAGTCAAATTAACAGCATTCTTTCTTTACCAAATATATTCCATCTAAATCCATTATTAACGTTTTCAGCCGAAATATATCTTTGCCGGTCAATCCAACTTACCTGGTTTCTTCCAAAAAGGAGTAGAACACTTTTCTCTCTGTGAATTTTAATCAGTTTCTAATTGAACTCAAAATTTATGTTGATTAAGATATAAGACTTAAAGTTTTATTTAAATTGGTAAAGACTTTTTAAATAAAGTTTACATTCTAAGTGCACCACTTTAATGTAAACATTTACTTAGAGAAGGTTGATGCGATATAATTTAATGTAATTAAACATCTCTTCTTAGTCCTTATACCCAAATTATAATTTCTCTCATAAATATCCGTATTTTTTCTTCAGTTCTGCACACCTCTGTACATTATACATTTAACATCTCATAACATTGTTATGAAGAGAAACAATAAAAACAAATTAATTATTACGTAGATGGAATGTAAACATTGTTTAAAACTGAAATATAATATATGGGTGATTATGCTTTAACAATTTTCTTAAACAATTTTATAAAGATTTTAATTAAAACTCATAAAATAAACAGAACTCTAGGGAATACATCACTCGGTGTTTCAACATTATATTTTTATACCAAATTGTGTTAACATTAAAGAAACAATGTACAAATATAATTCTTTTGAATTATGTTTTATTTCTGGCATTTATATTAAATTCGCAATGATTATAGAAGATCTCTTTTAAAACTGTACAAATATACGTAAATTTAAATTGTAATCCATTAAAGGACAACGCCCAAATACAGTTTTTCCTATTTCCTTTATCATAGTTTTACGGTAAAATTATATGTTCGGTCAATATATAAATTCACCTGGGGATTATTCAGGATTTAAGTGCAAAAGTGACCCTTTCCATTAATTTTAAAGAATCTCTCTTATAAACTAATAACTAAATATGTCCAGCCAGTTTTGTTTATAAATATATTTTCATCGGCTTCACCACTTAATAGGATATTATTGGATAATAGGAATAGTGAACAAGAGATTTAACAATTGTACACCTCAAATACCCGGCCATTATTCTGAGTGAATATTCATGAAGCGCTATCTAGAGTTTACATTTAACAAAATTATTAGCAAACCCTATAAATGCCCCTTTGAGGGTCGAATGAGAATGGGCTGAACTGCACCATATTCATATGTGTGTCCTATTTTAAATTCTCTCTCTGTAAAATGAGAACCATATATAGAAATCAAATATCAAAACGTATATTTGATTTAAACTTTATAAAGTGAACAATTTGATTGTCAAGGATGTCCGGTTTAACATGGCTCTTTTTTGATGTTGGACAGTTATTTCATTTATAAATTCGTATAAATTTACCATATTTCCATTAAAAGGTTGTTGACTAGAATTTTTTTGAATAATGAATAAGTGCAATTTATATAAAAGGAAGCCGTTCGTTTATAAAAGAAACGCATGGAACTATAAACAGTTTCAAGGGGCAATATTCTTTTGAAATATTGTATGTAATTTTGTATAATACACAATTTTGAATTTACTGTAATATGAAACGAAAATGGGATGAATAAAGTCTTGTTATGACTAGAGGAATCGGTTTATTAAATTATTAATTAAAAATTAAAATAAATTATGAAATTGATCATTTTACGTAGTTGTTAAAAACAATTTTTCCAGTGTCTTAAATTTTTAAGAAAACATTAAAAGCTGTTTATAAAAATATAAATCAAGTGATATAAAATGAAACATTGAACAATTTCATTTTAAATGAAACTTTATAAGACGACGTTTTTCTGTTGTTTTTTGAAATATTGCTAAGAAAACAATAGAAAATGTATTGAAAAGCAATGTTTTTCTTTACTTCTAAACACGGACTATACAGTAAAATGATATTTGCTTGTGCAAACTGAATGTTTATTGGAATCTGATACAATTTTGTTGACGTTTTCCCTATATCTATAACCTAGTTTTTACAAGGGGTGGCTAAGTTTATGCGGAAGTAGTTTATAGTCCCACATGACGTTGATGTACTACCTTATATTATATTGATATTATTAGTATGCGAATCCAGAATCCGGAGAAAAACAACAATGGGGAACTGTTGTAATCTAAAATAAAAGCTCGCAATAATACAAAGTTGTTTCTTTCGCATTTATAGATCATTAAGCATAGTGAGTTTATAATATAGTAGCTATTACACATTCTACTCTCTTTTAGGTGTTATTAATTTCTTTTGTTGCGCCATCGTTAATCTTAACGTCTACAATTTTTACGGGTTTCCTGTAAATGACAATAGCTTTTGACTTTTCTGAAAAACAACCAGAAAAAACAGTCCATCTAGAGTATATAGAGAGAGTGGGGAGTCAATAAATTGTTAAATAAGAAAAAACTATTCAAGTCTTGCTATAATGAAATTTAATTAAAATACAATTAAGCGAAAAATGCAAATACAATCATTGGTTGAGAAAAGTAGGTCAATTAGACCGAAAAATTGTTTCCGTTCAATCGAACTAATTAACGAAAATCACTTAAAACCGAAATCGGCATTCGAGGGTGGTGTAAATATTGATCCTTGCCTAAAACCCTGCTTAGTAAACATAGCAAAATCGCAGAATTTCTGTGGATACTGCTTTGTTCAATTACTAAAAACTTTTCCACATACACAGCCACCGAATCGTCGAAATTTCCTTTATATTTTCTATACATACCTTTGTACGAATGCTCAATTAACATTGGGCCTGTTAGTCTTATATATGCATATAAGGGTTAAACAACTCACTAATGAGTTGCGAGTTGATCTCAGCATTTAAACGACTCTTAAACAGTCGCATTTAAATTTAATTGCAACATTTTGAAATTCACCTTACAAGTTGTCCGCGTTTAGAACGCAGATACGTACCATTTTAATTAAATTACGAAAAAAAAATATATATTTGCACCTGAAGTTGAACAATAGCTGTACGTATTTACAATAAAAAGTGGGAAAAGATACGGTTTCGAATACAAACAGCTTTCATTCGTTACAAACCCAAGGTATATATTTATATATGATTTTTTTCTGGATTCTGTCGTTCACACTATTTTATTAAATGTGAAAATGTTAAATCTATGCATTTTGAATAAAATCAACTGTAGCTTGTAGTATCCCAGGATTTCAAATAAAAACTGTCACCATATAAGAGTAACATTTCGCGAAAAGAATACAATATAATTAGTTAATTAATAATTTACATATTGTCGAAAATAATGTGATCGTCTACAAAACCATAAAACACCTACGTTGTGAAAATAAAATATAATCCGGATGCTTTGCAAACAGGAAAGGACAAATAAAACAAATATATTTATGAATTGAAGTGTTTAATGAATAATCAAAAATTACTCTAATACTTATTCAAATTAAACAATAAAACTTATGAAAATAAATTAATTTAAATAAAATACACTTCAATATCAAGCCAATTTTCAGTGCTTTGTCATCACTGTTAAGAGAGAAGAAAATGGCTTGACCGAGAAAAGAAACTCTCCACAGTATAGAACTATAGATGACAAAATTGCAAATCTATAATTCACTTCGAAATATATATTTACAAACAATTCAAATTTCCCGACGTGGTACCATCAATTAAATTAAAATTACAAATTAATTAATGATTGCAATATGTATTGCAGATTTAGTTTTATTATCATTGTAATATATATTTATTTCACATATACAAGATACAGAGTTCGCATCCAGCCGGCCACTCAATGGAGGCTCCGTTCGCCTGGCTAGTCTGTTCTATCAATGATCTAACAAACATACATTACTAATTTTATTATAAATTTTAAATGAATTGTATTTTATTAAATACAAATGCAATCATATCCTATTTAAAGTAAACAATTTAAAATAATAATTAATTTCTTTAACACGAATTATTACATTATGCATTGTCACACTTCAATCATATTTGATTATTAAAAAAAAATGCATGTTCTTTATATATATATGTTTCTTTTTCACTGTTCAAGTCAACAGAGTTCGCATCCAGCCGGCCACTCAA